>APFE030864436.1:28419-63571 GCA_000404065.3 Pinus taeda | reverse complement strand
TGCTCTAGCCAAACATTTCTTCCATTCCGCCAATTGTTGGGCATTAGTAGCTGTTAGCTCAAGAACTTCTTGATCAATGAAGTCGTTCAAACTGTTTTCCTCTAATACCACATCCATGCAATCCTTATAGGATATATAATTCAAACTAACATCAAGGGCATACTAGAGTATCAAACCGTTGAACACCATTGGTGAAATTTGAGACATGATAAGAAATCGAATTCTATAATCAGGAACTTCAAACTTCGAACTTCTCCCTTCTTTGTATACTGTTCTTCACTTTGATCACCTTTGCTCCAATGCCATGTATAAATTTCTACTGAGATCACCAGATAATGCAATATACTAAAGCAAAATAGTTGATCTACTTCTACAAACAAACTTGTGGAAGCTTAATCGATTTTGAGCAAGATCAAAAACACATATAACAGAGAATGAGAAATAAATCACACATGAACACAGAAGAATACTCTGGGGCAAGACTCAGCTAAAATCCCCGATCTCTGTATTATCATACAAGTGGAAATATTTCTGGATTACAAAAAGCTTTAGCTCATAAGCTATTCAACTCTCAATACAATCCCTCAATGCTGCTCATAGATTGAATAGACACAACATATGCCTTCCTCCTATCCTCCAAGCCTCCTATTTCCTTGCGCAGTTTCTCCTGGGTCCTCTGGCTGCCACATGTGTGAATTCACCTCTCACAAAACTCACCAAACTCAGAAGTAACTATGCAATCTCCAGGGAATGAATTCGTTCTGCATGCAAGAGATATCCTAAATGGAATATTCCTGCAATTGATAGTACATTATCCCATCATCTGATCTCGACTAGTTCTCTGACTGAACTAACATACATGAGTTATTTATGAGAGAATATTCAGTTATTTGAAGTGCAGTAGTTACATGCATGCATGCATTAACTAATTGAACTCACAATCAGCTCCACAAATTGTTGCAACTAATCTAACTAGACTTAACTCAATTAACTGAGCTAACTAATTACAAATAAAAGTACAACTCATCCTGATCTCCTTAATCAAGGGATAACTTCCTCAATCAAAGGGGAAATTGTTGCATGTCTTCACATAGACTTCATGTTTGATTTTCTTCAACTAATTAACTCAAGATGAATTAATTAATTATTTTTCAAATAGCTACTAAGATCAAATTTTAATTTTAATTCTCAGTTTTAGTTCAAGGACAAACTAAATTTGGAATGTATCCTGAAATGCTATTTATAGCAATGTTATTTTTAGCACTTATATATTTAGCATTTATTGTTGCTATTTTCAACACACCATGACTCAATTGGTTTCATGCCTTCATGGTGCTAATATCCTTCTTAAACTCTTTTGATGACTATGATGCTTGTACAATTGGTCACCATTTGTAGGAAGGTGGTTTGTCATATCTGGCTTGCAGTGAACTTGGTTTGATTGTTCAGAGCATTCACAAGATTGTTCAAATGGTGTTTTATTTGTTCATTGCAAACTGGGAATATGATGTTTGAATCATCTCATCTAACCAATTCTCTATCTTGGGCGAGTGCCATTAAACTTATCATTTTTCCCATCAACACATCCAATGGCAGTTTCTTCACACTCTCTGATTTTCATTATTTAACATCTCTCTCTTCAGATTTCCATTAATAAGGTGAGGCACTTCAGAATTAGTTGATGGTTATGGCAGGTTCTCACTATCTTGGCATGACTGTTGAGAATGATCAGTTCGATTTTCCATTACAAGAGTCACATCATGACCTCGCTTATTTAATCGCAAATTCATATTTTCAAAGATCATGAGGTTTTCAAAAGGGCCATCATGAATTCTATGATCCAATCTTTGAAAGGTTGGAACAATTTTACGGAAAGCTTAATTGCAGACATCAAGTTTCGATCCTTTCTGACATTTGCTAAGAAGCACAATGTACATGAGGGCTCATTTTCAAGAATATTCTGAGGTTTGTTGAAAAACAATATTAATAAAAAAGGTAAGCATGTGAATTGGGTGAAAGTAGTGGTTGTGACCCATATTTCTGCCCATAGGAAAAACCTTCCTTTTCATGTGCAAGTTTTTCAAATTTTTATATCTTATGTTGCACATGACTTTTTATCTATTTTGACTGTTCCTATATTTGTGGATTTAGGTCAGGAGAAATCGTAGTGGTTTCAATAGAAATTTCATTTTATGTGACCCTGACAATCTAGCTATTAGGTTAGGAGTAGGATTAGTTGCAAAATTATTTTTCCCTTCCTTGCACTCATATTGCACCCATTCCCTATAGTTTGCCTTGATTTTCTTATTTTGGTTTTACACCATGTTTTCTTATTCATTTTGTTCTCTTGTATTTTGATTTGTTTCCTGGTACTATGTCTTCTTTCTTTTTTCTTTGTTTCCTTCCTTGTTGAGTTTTCCTTTCATTTTCATTACTTGAATAAGTGTTGTGCCTGGACCTTTTTGGCTTCTTAGTGTGTATGTGGCTAAAGTTCAAAGAGTCTTGTGACACTTCAACATTTGCCCAATTCTGTGTCTGGCTTCCTTGTAATTGGTTGTATATTTTTTTTGATGAAGTTCTGATGGAAAATACGATCCATCCATAAGGAGATCTTTGGTCCAACCATGAACCTATGTCTAATGCCTGTACTCAGTTTTCTGCTTTGGTGTTTTCAAGCTTATCAAACTAGTATAAATGGAGAAGGGGAAAGTATAAATGAGAAAACCTAAATCATAGGTCTTTATATGCTCCTCTGAAGGAACAACCTCTCCTACTCAATAAGTCGGGATCCCTCTTCCACCCCAAAATAAATAAGTGTCAATGCACAGTTCTCTTTAAAAAATAAATAAAGGTGAAATAAAAGAAAGGCCTCCTACGTAGAGAGGTGAAGCAGGAAACTCCACCAGGGTACTGTCTAGACTTGCTAGTAGTGGAGCAATGCTTGTGTGCCTGAATGACTCTGCCAGGGTACTTTCCAGGCCTACTAATAACGAAGAAACATCATAAATGAAAAATATACTCTTAAAATCTTAAGCCCACGACCTAAACTACCCTTCCCAATTCAAAATTATATGATCAGGCTAAATATTATGTTGTGTTCAACTGGGAAGCTACAAATGGGTCCATGTCTGCCCATGGTGTGAGTGGTGAAGCCAAAATAATCTATATGATGAATCAATACTCCTTGATGGACCATGGCCCAACACTAAAATGATCCAAGACAGAGAAAATGGTATTTAACCAGTGTGTCGACAAGTTTTTTAGCGACTGTAACACCCTCCAAAATTTTGGCCTAGACTTAAAGTTCAGAGCCTACTGTGGATCCTGTGATCGATCGCTCCTTAGTCACTTATTGGTAAGCTACTAATCTCAAGGTCGCCTCTTTGATCTTAAGATTCGTTTACGGTTTTATCTTTATATAGTATGTGTCAAATTTGGGCATGGAGATTATCTCTTGTCATTCGAAGGGAACTATTTTTGCTTCAAGGGGAAATATTTGTGAAAATGGGTTGTTCTTATCACATAGACATGTTTCGCACTCATTTCATGAACTCTTGCACAAGTGTCGCTTTTATCGTCCCAAATTCTATCATCAAATATCCACTTGTTTTAAGCTACCATAAGGGTTGTTGCATTAAGAGAAGTATGTTCTTACATGTTTTGGATGGTCTATGTTGTATCACTAAGTGTTCAAGTGTGTGATCATAGTCAATTTCTACCATTGTTTACATCAGTTCCACCAATCCCACACTTAGTCAAATTCCAGAGTTCCCCTAGCAACCTAACCTCATCCAACTTTCCTAAACTGTGCACTTGATATTTGCAACCCTCAAGGTTTTTCCCTTGCCTTTTGGAACTATGTAATGTACAGAAAGCACAGCCTCCCTTGGAATCCAAAATTGCACCGCGACTTCCTCTAGTGTCCTTCCCTCAGTTAGAACCTATTATCTCCAAAACCTGAACAGTTTTATCCCTCAAGCATCTTAGCTATTCAATTTTCCTTGCATCCTGAAACTGCATAGATGTGTACTCCCAGGGTCTCATCCTGCAAAATTCACTGCTGGCTGAAACTTCCCAATTCTATCTCTTAGTGGCCACGAAGAAGGATGAAATTCTCTAAAGGAGATGCATAGAAAGATAAGGATACTAAGGAACCGAGTGGTATGATAGAAGATTGGGACTACATGAAGAGTCCATATAATGCATAACCCTTTGGAGGGTAGGTATGGAAAACAAAGAACATCTTTGAAATACACTTCATGAAGGACCGTTATCATTTTCATATGATTATGTCTTCCATGACATGCATGGTTGCAAGAACTAAAGGTTATTCCATGTGTTTCCTCTAAGTGTCTTGCCCCCTTTCACTTGTTGGATCAATTGTCATCTTTTGGAATGTTTTGTTGTTATGTCATGTTTGTGAGCCTTTTTGGTGACCTCAAAGGTTGGTTGTTGTGTATACAAGTTGTCCTGGCCATGTAAACACCTATCGCACTCATACACAAAGTTTTAAACACTTTCACACAAGTCTCGTCACGGTCATCTTAATGTCTATCTCAAGTGTCACACTTGTCGTTTTTAGTTCTACATAGCCTGACAAAGGGTAATGATTTGTCTTGTTGTTCTAGTGGTATATGTTGTCCTATCATTGAAGTATGCTAAGTGTGTGATCACAATGTCAAGTTCCTCACGAGTTCACTTGCCTCCCACACTTAGCCATTTTCTTGAAAATCCTTATGACCAGAAAACTCTCTTTTGATTGGACCCCAACTGAGATGCACATTGCACAATCGCATCCCTTAGTGATGCTACTCTACTAACTGGAACTATGGAGTGCATGGTCACTTTCCCCTAGGGCAGTTGCACTGCACAATCCCAGTGTTGAGTAGAATTCCTTCCTGATGACAGGCTGGCCGTGCCTGCATTACCAGGATCTTCCAACAATGTTCACATAAAATACATCTCAACATATAGTCCCAATTTATTCCTTAAGTCCGGAAATTTCATTCAAAGACCTATGTAATCTGTGCCCAGACTCCTTGGAATTGGATTATCTCCGTCGAATTCTACACGCACTACGCAGTATTAATTTTATACTGAGTCTCTACACAGCGCCATCAATTCAGTTGCGCCACGGTTTCGCTCCAGAACAACTCACACCCCTTTCATCAACAAATAAACACTATCGAAATCATAGTTGCAGCGTATTAAAATTTTGTTAGACAGCGCACTGTATACGGGTTCTTTTAACTGCCACGGAACCGTTAATTAACATAGCCTCCCAATGGAAAGCCACAACATTCTAATCAAAATTTACCGGCATACATACATAGAATGAACAGTATGCACCGCTGGGTTAAAGCACACCACCGCATATGTTAACCAATATAATACTCAGGCATATGTATGCATGCAGAAATCACTCAACCTTTAATACACAGTTCAAAGAATTGTTGAATACACACATTTCTGAATACACAAATTCTCACCGTAAAGTTCTTTCATTACAGGTTAAATACACTAACCAACAGACAACGATTTTATCATCCATAATATCATTCTAGCAATTAATAAATAGAGGAACCGTGGACTGTAATAAACATGCTTGGTTTGGGCGTAACACACAGTTAATAATTTATTTACCACATGAATATAATTCAACGGGAAATTGCTTATTATGGGAGTGCTGAGAGGAAATTGTAAATATAATTCTTCTGGTACGCTCCTCTCCCTCTCTTGAGATGAGATGAGAGATTGCTGCCACTTTTATTTATAATAATAATGGATACATATATCAGCCTTATCTCCTAGAAAAGGCATGATTTTTCCCTTTTTACACAATGATATAAAGCTGGAAGCTTTATTCCCTATCTTTATCCTAATTTTGACTGGTAAAAACATAGAAATCTTATCCTCATTCTTTTTCTAACTATTCACTCATATTCTTTTTCTAAATAAAAGAATATTTACAACAAAATATCTAAAATTACCACACCCCCTCTTTATTCTATATTTACAAATGAAAAATGGGCTTGATGCTCCTGCATCACTTCCTCCCCAGAATTGCGCAGAAGGTGCCTCAAGCCTAACCTGAACCATGCATTTTGCAAGATTTGTCACCAAGCCTCCTGCTTGCCTACTATAAACCTATAATGCATAGAGAACTCGACCTACCTTACGTCCCAAAACTGTGCAGAAGTGTCATCGGGTGTCCTCCCTCAGCCGGGACTCACTGATCTCCAAAACTGTGTAGACAAATTTTCTGTGGCCCCTCTTCTACCTAGTCCATCCTTGACTCTGAAAAATATGTAGACCTGCCTCTGACGGTCCCATCTTGTGGTAGCCACTAACTATCCCAACTATGAAATACAGTCTCCTAGTGGCCTCTGTGCAATTTCCCCCAGTAGTGAAGACTATACTGAGGAGTTCCTCAGCCAAGCCTAAGTTGTGCTTTACATAGTTACAGTGACCAATCTCCCTCCCTGTGACTTGGAGCTACATAATGTGCAGTTACTCGACCCTCTTTCCCAGCCTGTCACCTATCTTAGGCTCAATCCATGGATAACAATGCATCATATTAGATTAGGAAGTTTTGGATTTGATGTCGTTACATCATGAGTGAATTACAGGAACATGTACACTATTAGATCATGGTGAGACAATGAGGAAGGATAAGGAGGAGCGAACATGCTAGAAGACTCACTTATAGTTGGATGGACAAAGAAGCTTATCAAGCAGAAGAAAAGGGAACACATGCATGTAACCACCTCACAAGAACAAAGATCATTGAAGACCTTGCATCATCAAGTTATGTAGAGGAGAAGAGAAGGTGAATCCAAGAATACATCTGTCACTCAGCAGAAAAAATGGCTTGACATTGCCACCTCAGTAAGCTAGTCTATGTTAGTAGTATTATGTCAAGTAGTGTCATGATTTTTCAAATACCACGTCACTACTATGAGCCATGTCTCTTATAAGTCAAATTTAAAGCAAAGCAGAAGTCCAATGGACACACATGAATATGAAGAGTCATGTGAGTTGAAAATTCATAGGAAGTTGAAGAGTCATGGGGGTAGTCAAAAAGTCACAAGGGTCAAGCATCACCCTGGGCATAGAAAATTTTAGGGGCGAATGTTCGCCCTTTGGCGAAATTAAGGGGTTTTAAATTTTTAGTGGGCGAATATTTTGTATCATAGTACATTTTTACAAATCACCTCAAATAGCCACCTTATTTTAAGGGAGAGGGTAAAAAAGGCAAATTTAGCCCTTGAAATTAGGAGTTACAACCTTCCATTCACCCATTTTCAAGAATAGGTTTTATTTAATGAATCCATTCACCCATTTTCAAGAATAGGTTTTATTTAAGTGAATCCTATGCGCCAAATACCATATTTATAAAAGAGGTATGGTGAACTAATAAAAATATAAATAAATGAAAAGTACGGTAAATAAACAAAACATTTTTTATATTTACTCCATAAGTCACCTTATATACATGCAAGGGTGTAAACAAATAAAAATATAATTAAAGTGGAGATATGGTAAATAAATAAAACGACGTCCTTTTATACTTACTCAAAAGGTATGGTAAATCAATAAAAATATAAATAAACTAGACGTATGGTAAATAAATAAACCTCTTTTTATATTTAGTCCATAACCCTCGTTCTATTTATGTAGGCTCAGAAAGAGGTTTTATTTAAGTTAATCCTATGGGCCAAATACCATATTTGTAGAAGAGGTATGGTAAATTAATAAAAATACAAATAAATGAGAGGTATAGTAAACAGATAAAACATTTTTTTATATTTACTCCATAAGTCACTCAAAAATGCGCTATATTTAGGTAAAACCTATGGGAAAAATAATATGGGACAAATACCATGGACTAGATTGTTTTTAATACCATGCAAAAAAACATTATTAACCCTAATATTAGTATTAATAAAAATAAAAATGGCACATGGTATTCACCCATGGTATTCACCAAAATGGCACATGGTATTGACCCATGGTATTCACCTAGAATGTAGCCTATTTAAATGGGGGAATTAAACTAGCATAGATCCATCTTTACTCTGGATCTAAAACCCCCGAGAGGTATCAAATATCGTGATATGCAAACTAGCATAGAGTGAAAAAATATTTGATCCCTCTCAGGGCTAGATCAAGAGTAAAAATGGATGTTCTAATTTAATGTATGTTAAACATTTTAGCTTGGTTAAAATAAAAATCAACTATTAATTTTATTAATTTTTATAAATTACTAATAGTAATTTTTAAGCTCCAGGTTTATGATAACTCAGGGTAATACCAAGATCTTACAAGATTTTATAATTGAGTAAAATATTCGCCCTGACTAGTGAGAGATTCGCCGAAAAATTATATATACATATTATATTATTGATAAAATCGCCTTCCATTTTTCCTATATACCATGAAGATTCGCCCATTTATTATACTTATAAATTTAGGGGGTCTTCTTAAAATTTTCCCTGCAGCTGAGTCAAGCTATGGTTCATCCAACCAAGTTATTTTGGAAGGCGGCAAAGAATGTGCTGAGATATATCAGAGGCACTACACAGTATGGATTATGGTACAAGTGGACAGAGGGAGTGAAGCTCCAAGGCTTCGCAGATGCAGATTGGGTAGGTAGTCCATCAGACAGGAAGACCACTTCTAGAGGGATCTTCAACCTTGGGTCAACTGCAGTTTCTTGGTATAGCCAAAAACATAGATGAGTTGCACTTAGCTCAGTGGAGGCAGAGTACATGGCAGCAAGTTAGGCTACATGTGAGGCCATTTGGATGTAGAAGATCATAGTGGGATTTTTTGGCCAGATGATGGATCTGACGGTGATATATTGTGATAGTTAGAGTTGCATTAAACTCTCTAAGAATCTAGTGTTTCATAACAGGTCCAAGCATATAGATATCTGTTATCATCATCTATAGGATTGTGTGGTCAAGAGGATCATGATGTTGTAGTATATTTTGATAGAAGATCAGGATGCAGATATGTTTGAGTTCCATAGAGATAGGATCGGGGTTGTTGATAATCCCTTTCTTGTTGAGAGGGAGTGTTGAAAAGTGTGCAACAAGAAATGCTAAATTTAGAATGTGCTAAAAATAGACCTACTGAAAATAGCATGTCTAAAAATAGCAGTTTCGCCAGTGAGGTCATTGACCACATTGGGTGAGAGGTGAAACTGCTAAAAATAGAAAGTTCTAAAAATAGCATTTCTGGGTCCCTTCCTATTTATAGCAGTCCCTAGTCTATCTATCGGAAGTAAAATTAATTTTGGTCTTAACAATAGTTTGAAATATTAATTAATTAATTCAGCTGAGTTAATTAATTAAGGAAATTCGAATTTGAAGTCTTTGTGAGCATGCACATGAGTTTCCTTCACTGATTGAGGGAATAAGCATGAGTTCTATAATGAGAGAATCAGTTGACTTAGTTCTAACTAGTTGAGTCCAGTTAGGTTATTTTAACAAGTTGTTAAAATAATAAAATATAGTTTGTTAATGCTTGCATGCATGTGACAACTATTATTTTAGATAACTGAGGATTCACTCATGGATAACTGTTTCATGTCAATTTTGTCAGAGACCCAGTTGAGATCAGATGTGGGACAGTGTACTATCAGATGCTTAACTATTTCGAGTAAGTAGTTTTTGCATGGTTGAAGAACTAGTGTTCTCAAGGAATACGTAGTTAGACCATTGGTTGTTTTTGGTATGTTGGAATTAATAGCATATGATTTTGATATTATTTCCTAAGAAAACTACGTAAGGACCATATGGAAAGCCTATATAAATAGGGCTTGGTTGGTTCATGAGACATATCTTCATATCTTCATAGTTCAATGAGAACTGAATAGCTTGAGAGTTGATTCTTTTTGTAAGTTGAAGAGGATTTCCACTTGATTGATAATACATGGTTGGGGTTTTATGCTAGTGCTTTCCCTTGGATATATCTTGTATTATATGTGATTATTTCTCTTGATCAGTTATGCATGTTTCTACTTGATGTTGCTCATGAATTCGATTATGCTTCCACTTAATCTTTTGTAGAAGTAGAACAAGTATTCTCTTACCCACTACTCTTCTTCCTTACCAGGTTGGGAGAGGGTTCAACGCTCTCCCTCTGCGCACAATCTCTTAGATTTTGTTGTAGAATTCAGGAGGAACCCGTCGATATTGACTTGGGTTCTAGATTGGGTTTGTAGAATCCATTTGTTCATGATGTACAAGGGTTCGAGACCTTAGAAGGAAAATAAGCCGAGAAGGGCGGTGTTCGTAGCAGGGAGAGTGAGATTTTTCAAAACAAATCATATTGATCTGGCAAATCTAGAAAGACATCTTAGCGAGATATGTAAGGTATGGATGAAATCACAAACCCAAAAGCCAAAGGAGGAGTAGGAAATTGACAAAAAAACTAGATATCACAAGTATTATCTCTCAGGACACATAGAGTGCCCTATCATCAAGATAGGAGATATTCACATCCATGTTCCCAATGGAAAAGTGTCTTCCTCATCAAAATTGGTTTCTTATTGCTTTATCTGGAATTCTTGGTGAATAAATTACCATGTTCATGAAAGATATCATCAAAGGAAAAATCACTCAAAACACCAATCTCTAGGGCCAGAGCTAGAGCTAGAGCCTCAAATTTAGAGCAACTTTAGTTGTCACAAGAATTGTAAGTTTATTGCATGTTGGTCTCCGCATTTGGAGATTTGGAAGACTAGGCCTTAGAACTAAATGGGCTATCTATGAGGTAATATACACACTAGTCCAAGCACTTTCATGGATTGTATTTGGGGCAATAAATTGTACATGAGAAGAAATTCAAAGCTACAACACATCCAAAGTCTCTATATCTCTGGTGGTTTATGAATTTCATTATGAATACAATATTTTTGATCTCTGCAATCATTAGGTTAATGTTAACAACTCCTAATCCATATAGTATTCTCCCTCTTGATGAGCCTTTTGCATTGATAATTTTCCCTACCCGTGGATTTCTGCTAGCATTAGCCCTCAAAGGGACTACAGGAATCACCATTGTTGAAGAAACAAAAGAAATAACACAAACCTCTTCTAGATGGTAGCACTCTGAATCCTGGAACTAAGAAAGACTTAATAACCCATTATGCTACAACACGAATTGTATCAAGGGCTACATGGTGATGGTTGAATCTTGTATTGAACAAAGGTTACATAAATGCTTTGTAATTGACAAATGTTCCTGCACTGACACGTGGTGATAGCTCTGAAAATATGTTTGAACTTTTTAAATCAAACTAGTCTAATGACATAGTGGAACACCAACACCCTATACACCTTATATTGCTTCGATGATTTTGGCCAAATATTGCACTTACTCCATCCTTGACCATTGCAAAACTGTGTGATGTATATTGGCCCATTTTTGATACAATGTATTTTTATTTATTTTATATCTGGAGATCAAAGCTTTCCCTATGAAGGCTTTGTCCTTGCATTGATAGTACTTTTAGCAAAATCCATTGAGGTTCTTTTTCCCATCAATATAACGTTCAATTTTAGAGGTTGGGCATGCTGATAAGGTCTACTATGATCACAACTTTATATAGAAAGGGTTTAAGATTGTCAAGCTCTACTAGGAAAGCTCATGGTGTTGGAAAAATTGCAAATCACATAGTTTTGGATTCACAACAAACTTTAGATAAGATGTTGCAGCTTCATTACACCTAGATGATGGCTCTACAGGTTGGGGCTTCTTTATCAATCCTGTTTGGGGTTTTAAGGATTTCTATGTTGTCTGGTTTTGTTTACATGGCACTGATAATGGGCAATGTAGCTTGGGGATCCAAGAGAAATAGGAGATATCAGTTACAATTAATGAAAATGTGTGATCTTCATACAAATAATGGGTTTTTGAATTATATGAGGGTTATCAAAATTCAAGCATGGGAAGACCATTTCCAAACACGTGTAGAGTCTTTTAGGAAATTCAAATATGAACGGCTTTGCAAAATTCTGTATTCTATTTTGGTGAATAAATTACTCTGTGGAGCATGCCTTCACTTGTTTCAGTAGTGACATTCACTACGTGGAGCATGCCTTCACTTGTTTCAATAGTGACATTCACTATGTGGAGCATGCCTTCACTTGATTCAGTAGTGACATTCACTACATGTTTTTTTGTAGGAGAAAAACTTCTAGCGGGGAAGGCGTTCACTACAACATCTATTTTCAAAATTCTTCAAGAACCCATTAGGAACTTTCCTCAAGCTTTAATATTTATCTCCCAAGAAATGGTGTCCTTGGATAAACTTGACAAGTATATGATCAACAAGGATCTTGATCCTAATGCAGTCGAAAAGTTATTGCCAAGAAAAGAGATTGTTGTTGTAGTTGAAAATAGTACATTCTTTTGGGATGAAGAGAAATCCAAATCCACTCTTTAGAATATCAACCTTAGGTTCAAAGTGGATCTTTGGTAGAAATTTTTGGCACAGTTGGATCTGGGAATTCCTCTTCACTATCACCCATTCTTGGGGATAAGCTACAATTCTTTGGTGTGGTATAAATACTATCCCTACTATCATATTTACTTGCATCTCCATATTCATCTTTTAGTCTTCCACTACATAAAAAATATGTATTTATAACTTGATAACATTATCAAGATAATTGTTACAAATTTTTTTATAGTTTCCTAGCCAAACTCAGGCCAATAGAGAAAACAAGCAAAACTGACTTGCTAGCAAGTCAAACTTGCTTCTTGGTCAGTACAAAATTTTCATTCTTCTCAGAAAAACATAGCCTAGTTTTCCCGAGTTTTTCCTATGTTTGAGCCGATTACTTATTCTCTGGTCTCACCCAAGTTTTCACAGAGCTAAGTTTTGTAACTATAAGAACCAAAACATGGGAAGGCTCCTCCCACGAGAGAAATGTGAGATTGCAATAGGTACAAACCAAGGACAAATGTATATTGAAAAGAAGAAACTTGTACCCATTAGAAGTTTTGATTTCGACGAACTCATATGACTAGTTGTTCTTAGTATGCTAAACTTAATTTATTGAAAGATAACCAAATGAAAGAAACAATAGTAAAAAGTAACATAAACAATAGTTGACTTGAAAACAGTCACTTCAGAGGTATAATAGACATGTTTGTTGTTAATTAATGATTCTTTGATTCATCAAACATGATTTGTTATCTTAGATTTCTTTCACTCGTTCAAACTAAATAGGTCTATTAGACTGAACTCTAGTTCTCACTAGTTTTGTCAGAAACCACTTAGATCTAGGATCTTTGTCTCTTTAATAGAAGCAAAATAATTTTACTAGAGATGCAGCTTTTGCAATGAAAGACCTTACTACTTGTATGGAAGTTTTAAAACTAACTTTACATTTTGTTTGTGCACAATTTCAACTATTTTTTCATCTCTTCTCAACATTATTTTCCCTTTCCTGCCTCCTTTTCCTAACTAAAACTTTATTTTGTTGTACCTCTTACCTTTTGGTTCCTTAGCTGAATTTTCTCCTTCTTGAACTCAAAGTTGATGATGGTTTCTTCTCTCTTGTTTTGAGACTTTCTTTCTTTACATTTATTTTTATTCCAATCAGAGTTGTATTCCAAGTTCACTTTAGTATTTGATGGGGGTTTTCTTCGATCCTTCACTCTCTTATGTTTGCTCACAGAACCCATTCTCATTTTCCCCTTCTCCTTGCATCTCAAAACCATTATTTCCTTTAGCAGTTAGGTTATTGAGAGGGAAATAATAGGGCTATATGCCATATTCATGGCAAGACCGACTCTGAAGGGTAACCCTTTCTTAATCTAAAACCTGTTTCTAGGTAAAAACATTGAATTTCAGAGGAAGCCTTATATGAAGATCCATTTCCAAAAATAATAGTACAAGACATGTGACCAACTATGGGTGACTTCGCTATCAGGTACTTTCTTAGAAAATTTCCAATACTCTACAAGGCAGATTCATACCAAAATTATGTTAACAAATTTAGGATTTAAACTCAAAATGACATAGTTTCTAAATTTTCTATGAAAGGATTGAAATTTGAAATTTTTAAGCCATGGTTTCAATTTTCAACCGAGGTTTTCCTTCCACAATTAACATGGCCCTACTTTCAGAACAACTAGTTTATTTTATTGTAACTCAAAAATTAGAATGAAGAAACCCATACCATAGTATTATATATTCATAGAGCCAAGATTTTTAAACACCAATCGAAAACAATACTGAAATGAAATGACCAATGCAAAAATCTAGAGCTCTGGACAGCTAAAAGCTTCTAAACCTGCGGATATGATATGTGCACAAAAGACAACAATGAGAGAGCACTCACATAACAAGAAAATGAAAGAGAATAATTGTCCCAACTATACACATTGTACCAGTGTAGTTTGACTCATCCAAGGCTCTTATGTTGAGTATCCTGGAGTCTTCTCTAGCCCCCACACTCACTAAAAAACTCACCACTTTCTATAATCACCATAAAATTGCCATACTCATCAAGACTCACCATATTTTTGGGCACTAAATCTATTTTATTTTGAGGTTCATTTGTATTTGTTGAGTCTTTCCCAAGTCATTGAGTCATGTCAAGTCATTGAGTTTTTTTTAGTCCTAGGCTAACTAAGACTTTGTCAAGTTTGAGTGTGACAACAATGAATTGTTGTTAGGGTTCCACAACCACCTTAACTTCCATAGTTAATGGAATATATTGTTAATGTATTTACAACCATCTTTATTAAATAAGGCTCTACACAGTAGTATAGTGTGAAATCAATAAATGTAATTGAAATTGTTAAATAAGGTCCATTAGTTTGTGGTTAAGGCCTCATTAATGGAATTCTACTAGGTGGTTACGGTTTTTGTCAATTAGAAAATATATAATAGCAATAGAAGCTATGTAATGGGTTATAAAGTGAATATTATAGTATTTGGAGCTCCTCATGTTGGAGATCCCCCCCTAGAAAAGGCAAGTGAACATTGCATTTAGTTTGGAGCATCAATAAAGGATTGCTTAAAATGATATTTTCCAATTTTAGTTCTATTATTTTCTTTTCACAGTTGTATTCCATATATCTTATTTAATTGCTTCATTCATTTATATTATTCCCTTTTTGCTCCAAATATTCTATTTCAACTAACAAGAAACACCAAAAATACTTATTCATGCTGGATTCGACATATCTAGGTAGCATATTTATGGCATAGTAAACACTCTTAAGCTTCACATGAGTACATGAATGCATGAAACACCTTGATATTTAAGCTCTTTATAAATAATTCTGAAAAGGGCTTACAAATTTGCATCATGGTCAAATTTTGTTCTTGATACATTTATTTCTTACATTTTTTGAACACATATGACAGTTTAACGGCATCGTTATGCAAATCAATGCATTGGAACGTGAAATGACTTGGTTCATAAGGCTAACAATTCACTATTTTTAAAATTGTCTTTTACTTGCCTGTCTTTTTGTAGATGTATGATCACTTTCTAATTTGAAATGCCACATCCTAACACACATAATGAGATAGTGTTTGAAGCCCAATAGTGCCACTATTGGTGCACTCTGAACACAATTTAGACAATGCACACAATTCTTAAATATTTGATGATGACATATGGAATTTCTTATTGTTTACGGGTGCTTTAAAACTTACATTTATCTCTAGTCTTAATGGAAATTTTTTCTAAATACATAGTGGTTATTTCTCTCACACGCTAATGGTATTGATCATGGTTCATTAGTTCTAATTACACACTTTGGAATGTTACAAATGCATCTTTTGGGTCACAATTCTATGGTTACAAACTACTCAACTATAAATGGTGATAAATTGAAGATAAATGGATGACATTTGAATGTTACAAATGTGTAAGTAGCCCACATTCAACTTTGTTGTCTTCATTTTCCTTAGTAACAATGAAAAGTTTGAATATTTCCTTTATTTATCATCGCAAACACATACCTCTTAATCATCCCAACATAGTTAATACTATTTGTGTATGATCTCTTAATTGTGGAGTGGTCTCTTGATGATGATAATGAACTCTTAATCTCCAATGCTTATGAATACGATGAATCAATGATCTAATGCCTTACTTGTATGGACAATTTATGATTCATATTCTATTTTTATTGTGCCATTGTATATATGCTTTACCAACATCTCATGTTATATGGTTAATTGAGCAATATTTATCTTTCATTTTTCAGTATAATTTTGTTGCATGAATAAGCATAGTTTTCTAATTGAAATCATTCAAAAATTTTTAATAATTCATGGTTTGTTTGACTATTCGCACACTTACCCCTGACCTTTTAGTTTGAGAGTGAGTAGTGTCAAATCACTAGCCTTCATTACTCAATGACCTAGCTTAGCTCGATCTTTTAGCATTCCCCCCTCGATAATGACATCCTTTTTGTAGTCTAAATAGTGAGAGAAGGCCACCAAGGTGACATTGGGTGGGTTTCTTGAGAATTTCCTTTTAGGCATTCTATGTGGGGTCAAGACTTGTTTTTTCTATGAGTGTGTTTGAGTGGATATACAATTTAGACAATGCTTACAAGAAAATTAGTTTCCTTTATTTCTATCACCTAAACTACTTCCAATAAAATCATGTGATTTTAATAACATCTAATTTTGATAATAATTAATTCAATTAAAGTAAAAAGATAAGATTATTATTACTATTGTTATTTTTTTCTATATGGAAGAATCAACAACCATAACGAGCTTGTACTTAGGTGGCATGGATCGATTCTATCCACTACCATAATCACCTCCTAGTCTAACAACATTACCTCACATGTGGCATACTGAGCTAATCGAAGTTTAAGCCAATAAAATAATCTACTCCATGGAGAAAATTAAAATTAACTTTTAATATTAAAAAATATATCCATTTATTTTATTTCAAAATCAATTTAATATCTATTTTGGGGAAATTTTGTATTAAATTTCAACCTCCCTAAAATAAAATTTAGTGTGAAAAATGTTAAGTAAAATAAAATTTAATGTGTAAAATGTTATGAAAATCATTTATTATAATCCACTAAGCCTAACAATGGTAAACTATTTAGGCTCCCCATGTGCGGAAGTATACTCAAATAAAGCTCTTATGGAAACGAGAGGAATGTAAATAAACATTTCACTAAATTGTCATAACAGATTGGTTGTTATGGGTAAAAATGGACATTTAACGAATGAACCCTCATCAACGAAGGTTTTATAGAAAAATCCGCATCTGAGAAGCTTTTATAATGGACTGAGTGAATCAACGGTAGGTTATGACTAATAGTCTTACTTCTTTCTTGATGGATCAGACAAGGTGGGTAGCAGAAAAATGGATGATGTAGGGAAGAACCTAAATGATACAATTCATTCCTTTCCTTATATAGAAATTCGACTTCTTATTTTATTTATTGGGTGGGGATTGAATAATATGCCTCATATACTCTACAAACTAGGGTCATATATAGTGAAAATAACATTTGGGAGAAGATGCTTTTCGGAATTGATGTACAAACAATGACATGAGGCTCAAATGAAACAAACAAAGGCTTTAGGTTGCCTTCATTGCCTCATATACTCTACAAACTAGGGTCATCTATAATGAAAATAACATTTGGGAGAAGATGCTTTTCGGAATTGATGTACAAACAATGACATGAGACTCATATGAAACAAACAAAGGCTTTAGGTTGCCTTCATTGCCTCATATACTCTACAAACTAGGGTCATCTATAGTAAAAATAACATTTGGGAGAAGATGCTTTTCGGAATTGATGTACAAACAATGACATGAGGCTCATATGAAACAAACAAAGGCTTTAGGTTGCCTTCATTGCGACACATGCGGTAAATTTGAGATTTTAAGTGATTTGGTGGTAAACTCTAGGTATTATAGATGTACATCATTCCTTGATAATTGGCATGGTTTTACAACCTCACATTGTTTCTGCGACGGTAGCACTGACCCAGATCTTTGTCGTGGGGCTAGATTTTTTATATTGTTTCTACGATGGCTGGACGGATCTGGATCTCTGTGGTGGGGCTAGATGTTTGGTGGAGCTGGGTGTTAGGTGCTCCAAAATCCAAGCGTGGTGGGGTTGGATTTTTGGTGGAGCTGTGTGTTAGGTGCCGCGAAAGCCCAGCGTGTTCGGTTTCTTCCTTTAGGGAGATGAGCAGCAGCCGCTGCGCAAGATCGATGAGGATGACCTGTAGAGGGGTTTGTGGGTGATGGTGACCACCATCCAAAGATAAGGGCGAAAAATCTTTGGAGGACAATGGATCAGGGGAAGAACCTTTTGTCGGGCGTGTTGGTGGACATATGGAAGGGAATGGTGGTACAGGCTGATAACATAAGGTACGAACCAATAATTCATAGTTAAAGATAGGGAAGAGTAACTAATCGTGATAAATTTACCTATAATCGCTCCTACTTACAGCATATATAGAGAAAAATTATCACATTGCTAAAACCCTTACGCATATCAATTGGGGATACACGAATCAACAAATCTTCTTTTATAATGGTTCATCCTATGACCTCTGTACACCCAATGAAGCTTTCTATAGTAATTTCACTTGGTATTCTTTAGTCGTTCGAATGGATAAAAACTACAACATTAGCCGTGACAAGAATTTGTAACAATTCAACCACAAAGGATTCCAAATTACATGGAGTATACCTGACTCTTGTACTTCATGTAATGCCACTAGAGGAAGATTTTATCATCATAACACATATGGTCATGGTGATTATTGCATGTGTTGTCATGCTTTCTACCATAACAATTCTCTGAATGTGAGGATCTCCAAAATGTGTTTTGTTGAACCCATCCTTACGTTTACTCAATGTAAAACTTACACTTCCTCATCTTACTCCATCATTTTCATTTCCTTTCCTCACAGGAAGTCACGTTGTAATTTATATGTTTTCTGTAGGAGTGATGGCAGGTAAATTTCTCACCTTTAAACCTAGGTTATATGTTGTCTATAGGAGCAACGACAGGTAAACTTCTCACCATTTGTTACTCTTTGAAGGATGCGTTGCTAATAACACAAGGTATGGGCTGACGATCCGCGGTGAGAAATTATCAGACGAGAAGGTCGTAGATTATTTTAGGCTTACAGATTTGGAATCCTCTCTGGCTTCCAGATCCACCAACAGTTTGTCCGTGGGGCAAGCGCAGAGTGTGGCCCTGGCCAGGGCTCCCGCCAATGAGCCTAAGGTGTTGTTGCTAGACGAGCGCCCTGGATCCCATATCTACTCAGTTTCTGGAAGCTGAGAAGGGACAAGGGGATGACCATTATCATGGTCTCCCATGGTGTGAAACAGATCCAGAGAATCACAAACCTCATCTTCTTGGTGGTGGATGGGCAAATTCTGGAGACTCTGAAACCTGACCAGTTGTGCAATGCAAAGCATCCCATGGCTCTTAGGTTCCTTGAATTGAGCTCCTAAATTTCACCATCACAAGAAAAACACAATTGAATGACATGAAATGTAAATTTGTAAACAATTCAATAAAATGAAATTTTACGAAAAGAATTCCTCTCTGGTTAATTTTCTGTCAAAAAAAAGGGTTGCTTTCACTTCATTAGGTGGGGACCGAAGAAATATACACATTTTATTATCAGGACAAGAACCTTTTTTCCTTCAAGGTAAGTATAAATAGGGGGAGACCAAAACCTATTTTCTTTTTAGTGTTTTTTTTATTCATTTTCCTACCTGCATAAGGCCTGCTTGAAGGGAAGGGACTTTTACACAATTGCTAAAAAGATAATATTACATCGTGTAAGATTTCATCATCATCATATCGATTAGAGATATGATTACATTGTAAGATGGCACATCATAATATTTTGCATTGTAAGATTGCATCATTGAATTTCAATGCATAAGATTGCATTATCGCATAAGATTACATCATCTAATTGCATCGTAAAATAACAGGTAAGAGATTCCATTAATTGGCATTCAATGGAGGGGATGAATTTCATATATTTTTTCTTTTATTGGAACTTATTGGCCATGAATGGATAGCACCTGCAAAGCTATGGTAGGTAGCAATAAACAACTTTTGAAAAGGAAATTTTCGATATTGCTTATGTTCTTCTTCAACCCAACCCTTATATGACTTGATGAAAGTGGATTTTAGAGCACCCTTACTCTAGAGATGGCAAACCTCCATTTAAATGTTGACTTGGATTATGACGATCCATTATATGTAAATTTTTCAAAGGAAGTGATGTATTTGAATAGAGTTTCAAAGCAAGCAAGGATATTGGTATGAGAATCTTCTTTTTAAATATAGGATTTAAAATATTTAAATCGTTGACTAATAAAAATGCTTTCAGACTTGATTTTCTTTTATATTTTTCTTTACAGAAGGGTATGGCCAATGCACGTTGTACGTGGATATGAGGATGAATTATAATGTGGATATGATGATGTGGATGCCAGTTGAATGACTTGCTTAGCCTTGGGCAACATCGAGTATGGAAGCAGATGGAAATCTCATGGAGTGGGTATGCTACATTTTGCCCCATTTTCATTTTGTTTATCATTTATTGTTTGTGTTGATTCTAATAGCCAACTTTAATCTTTTATCTTTTGGTCACTTTGTATCATTAATTAACATTCCATATTTTCACATTTTTTGTTGCTTTAGATGAGTAGTCTATAGGATTAGGATGTTCCCAATGAGTTTTGAACATTTGTCCAATATGCCTTATCGATTTTGGATTGTCATTGAGGCATTGCTTGAATGTCATCCTGTTTGACATTTTATTGACAACGAAATTCCATACTTTTATAAATTATTTGTCTGTTATTTTTTAGAAGTATTTAAGAATTTTTTCTTTAGTAGCCACAATTCAAACAATGGATTTCACACTACTAGGTTCAATGTTTGGGTTATTTATTTGGTTAAAATTTCTCAAGATTTATATCATTTCTCATCTATAGGTTTGGATTATTTATTTGGTTTAAATTTCCCAAGATTTATATCATATCTCAGCCTTTTGAAATTCAGTCCATTTGAGTGTAATAGATCACAGTACGGATGAGCCCTATCAAGCTCAGCAACTCTGTTACTATGCCTCATGAATCATAATTCAAATGGACTCTAAATTTGATTATTTTCCTTGACTAAATAATATTAAGTGAATTCCTCCCAGTCAAGCTTAGCCCCAAATCATACTCAAAATTTTGACATGTGAATAAGATTGGCTCAACAGGGAGTTTGACACCCAAGTTCTTGCAAGTCAGACAAGACTAGCTATTTTAAAAACAAAATTGATCATATTCTTAAATTGTTATCCCTTGGACTGCCCCATTAAAGAGAAGCTCATTCTATGATCTTGATAATTGGTCTATCAAAACGCTGATGGGGCGAAATATGAGTTAACGAGTAGAGAAAGTATTTTTCCTTGACATTTCCTAGAATATTTTGAACTTTTGGGGGCACCTCATCTGACACTACCATCACCACACCAACATTTTTTGGTAAAGTTACACTACAAGAGGCATCCACAGATTCACGTTCCTTAGCCCGAGACCATAAATATGATTCTTCCTGAACATTTTCCCTAGATGATGATGATAAGGACATATAATCCTTATCATCATCAAGTATGGATTTTCTTTCTTCATCTATGCTCCACCTTCCCCCTCCCAATTTTAAATAAGCATTAGTCTCTCCTGCATGCTTCCCTCCAATTGTAAAGTTATATCCATAGCTGACATCCTCCTCTTGATCTTTGCTCTTATGCTTCTCTTCTTCTTCTAAGCTAATAAATCGAGCAACCCCTCCTGAAAGGAAGATTTTAATCCCTTTAGTGTCGTCACATTCTTATCGCGGGTCTCCAATTTATCAAAGGTAACCACATTCTTCAAATCCACATCCAAACTATACCTGGTGGGCATGGTGTCATTGCAGTTAACAACCATGATGAAAGCCTTTAGCCTTGATTTATTCATCGTTTTCTTCATAGAGTCCTTTATGATGACCTTCTTATGGTATTTCACAATACCTTCTACAAGGTAGTGGTCATATGTTTGTCTAGTAGTGCCATTGTCGAACTTTTTAATGATAATAACCTTCTAACTTGTGAAGTGTCCCTACAAGAGAAAGACATTTTTTTTTCCTTTAGAAACTTCACCATTCTTGTTGATCTCCCTCTGCCCTCTCTTTCTCTTCCTCTTCTCTGCATCCTCCACTCTTCTACTTTACACTTATTATGATATAGATATCAAAAAAATACAAACCTTCAAAGATTGAACATTAATTTGATGAGTAACCGAACTGTAACAAAAAATCTGATGTGAATCTACTATTAATTGGGGTTCTAATACCAATGATTTTAGCCAACCTAGAATTCTTCTATTATAACTAAAATTTGAAATCCAAAAATTCCAGAAATAGATCTGAAAATTGAAAAATAAAGAAGACCAAAAATCAGAAATTAAGAAGACCCTAACTGTAGCAAAAAATTGAATAATTACAAAATAATAGCAAAGATATGAAGACAAGCAACAACAAAAAGTACTAGTGATTTCAACAAGAACTCGATACTGACTTTGAGGAATAAATGTAAATGCTAGCAGGAAGTAGTTTGTAGCTAAGTGACCCAGAAAATAAAAATGATACAAAGGAATTTTTCTAAGAAGGTATGGATGCCAACTCAGGTCAAATCAAACAGCAGTATGGATGTTTCCTGCCCCAAATAGTCTCTTCCAAAATCCATGCAATAGCACACTTCACAAACAACTTCGTCAAGGTATGGATGCCAACTGAGGACCAAGGTAGTATGGATATTGCCCTTGCCCCAAATGGTCTCTTTTATACCGCCTTCATAAAAAGACTCTACTCCAATGCCTAATGGTAATTTTATAGTTAGTCTTCCCACTTTTTGTAGAAAAGAGGAGCTGCAAACTTTGATTAGTGACACTTATGAGTGAAAGTTGTAATCGAATATGCATGGAGTTACAAAGGATTTTATGATGAGAGGGACATAATTTTTAGCTTTTCGGGTTACTTTGAAAATGTTTACAACGTGTTTGGGCCTTGGGGGTGCTTCATGAGATGTGGGGTGCATGGTGTATCGCTGGACCATTCTCTTCCATGATGGACTTGGACATTGGAGGTGGTTTAATATTTGTTGCTAGACCTTGTTTGGATGTTTGAAAGACGTTCTTCCTCGAATTGTTGGATAAGTATGAAGCTTGGTGACTTCATGTTGTTGATGCATGAAGGTAGTTTATGTGCTTGGAGTAGACTTGGGTATTCCAGCTTGCATGGAGGTTTACACTTGACATGTGGATTCTTGGGTTGAGGGAGTGGATATGTAGGTGTGGGAGTCCTTAAGGTGACACATGACCTTAGATATGCATTGTCCTTAAGGAGACACATGACCATGGATATGAATTGGAGCTTTGGACCTCTGGAGGATTGTTGGACCTTGGGGAGTAGTGCTCATGCCATGGAGGCCTTGCTTGTTAATCATTGTCACCTTAAAGCCTCACACATGTCACTTAGGGTAGAGTGCTTCACATGGGTGGACCTACTTGTGTCTTGCAAGTTTTCTTGTAGTGGACTAGGTCCACTTGTTATTGTAAAGCCCTTTTACCTCTCATATAAATAGAGGAAGGAATGAGTTGTTATTATAGTCAATCATCGACTTGTGCATATTCCTTTTCATACTTGGGTTAGAGATGTAAGAGCAGTGTCACTTTCTTTCTCTCTCTCTCTTGTTCAATTTTGTTTGTTCTTTATGTGTTTTTGTCTTAAGGTGCTAGTGTTTCTTGCATTCACCCAAAAACTTCATCTATATAAAGAAGAAATGAGATATGTGGGGTCCATGGTGTATGGTTGGACCATGCTCTTTCATGATGGACTTGGACATTGGAGGTGGTTTACTATTTGCTGCTAGACCTTGTTTGTATGTTTGAAAGACATTCTTCTTTGAAGTGTTGGATAACTATGGAGCTTGGTGACTTTATGTTCTTGATGCATGAAGGGAGTTTATGTGCTTGGAGTAGAGTTGGGTATTTTAGAGGAGATTTTTGTGCCCTAGATAGCACAGGGTTGCTTGGTTACTTGCATGGTGGTTTACACTTGACATGTGGAATCTTAGGTTGTGGGAGTGGATATGTAGGTGTGGGAGTCATTAAGGTGACACATGACCCTAGATATGCATTGTCCTTAAGGAGACACACGACCATGGATATGCATTAGAGATTTGGACTGTTGGAGGATTGTTGGACCTTGGGGAGTAGTGCTCATGCCATGTAGGCCTTTCTTGTTAAAATTTGTCACCTTTGAGCCTCACACGTGTCACTTAGGATAGAGTGCTTCACATGGGTGGACCTACTTGTGTCTTGCAAGTTTGCTTGTAGTGGACTAGGTCCACTTGTTATTGTAAATCCCCTTTACCTCTCATATAAATAGAAGAAGAAGTGAGTTGTTATTATATTCGATCATGCACTTGTGCATATTCCTTTTCATACTTGGGTTAGAGATGTAAGAGTAGTGCTACTTTCTCTCTCTCTCTCTCTCGTTCAATCTTCTTTGTACTTAATGTGTTTTTGCCTTAAGGTGCTAGTGTTTCTTGGAGCATTCACAAGAAAACTTCATATATATAAGAAGAACTGAAACCCATGAACACAATCACAACCTATCATATAATTCTCCAATGATTTCAAAATGCCTAGATAGGGAAAACCAAGAGAAACCCTAGCTCCACCAAAGAAACTCCAACAATCAATCTTTTTGAATGTATTTTTGAAATATCTTTGGTGGAGCTAAGGTTTCTATTGGTTTTCTCTATCTAGGGTTTTGGAGAACTTAGAGCATTATATGATGAGTTGTGACTGTGTTCATGGATTTCAGTTCTTACACACACATATGAATTTCTCAACTATCCAAAATTATGTTATTTTAGATTTGACTTCCAGCTTACCACTATAATAAATTGTGTTATTTCAAATATTTGACTTCCAGATTTTCATAAATACAATGTCCTCAAAAGGATAGTTGAACACTTCCATATTCATAGTTAGATCATATTCCAAGAATATATACATTTGTTGTACGGATCAAAATTGTCTCACAAACAACAATCACATCGCAAGTGGCAATTGAACTTGGTTGGGGAGGATATTAATTTATCCTCTCAAGTTCCTAAGTTCTTTCTGCTATCAAATCGAATTGGAACTAGATAAAAACTGGATAAAAAAGCTAGTTGACCAAAAAACACATAAATTATTCAAATTTAGGAAAAAAACATATATATTAATGTGCATCCATATGAATCACAACCATTATACAAAAAAAATTCCATTTAACTTGATTTTTCCTGGAAATAAATTTGGAGGTTTCCCAACATGAAATTCCTAAAGAATATGTTGTCTTGAAGCCAAGTGTGTGCCATATCATAGTTAAAATCTAAAGTCTTTGGCACCCTTAAACCTAGCACTAGTTTGAGAATCCTATACCATACTTAGAGCATATTTGTGCTAAGAGAGTTCAACATGCATTTACAACCACATATTTTTCTTAAGGGTGAAAGTGGTTTTGTGCCACATAATTCTGTTTGAAGGACAAATATCCATATCATAAAATAGAGGCAAGCTTGAAATGCTTGTTCTATAGTGAGAAGTATTGTTATCACATTGTTCACAACTTTTAAGTACTTTGTTAAAGGACTTAAAAATAATGTAAAAGTGATTTAGTGGGTCAGAATGTTCAATGATGGGTATTATTTTGAGATTATTTGCCAAGCATGCTCCTACTAAATTGAAAATGGGTTTTTTTGTGTTTATTGTTTGGGCCAAATATTGTAACAGCAGCACTAGTGCATTAACTATGCTAAAAGGTCACCAAAAAATACATAAATTATTC
Source organism: Pinus taeda (assembly GCA_000404065.3). Lineage (NCBI taxonomy): Eukaryota > Viridiplantae > Streptophyta > Pinopsida > Pinales > Pinaceae > Pinus > Pinus taeda. The sequence goes on along the minus strand of APFE030864436.1, from coordinate 37,627 downwards.
AAATTTAGGAAAAAAACATATAAATTAATGTGCATCCATATGAATCACAACCATTATACAAAAGAGCTTCCACATAACTTGAGTTTTCCCATAAACATAATTGGAGGTTTCCCAACATGAAATTCCTAAAGAATGTGTTGTCATGAAGCCAAGCGTGCACCATATCATAGTTAAAATCTAAAGTCTTTGGCACCCTTAAACCTGGCAATAGTCTGAGAATCCTATACCATACTAAGAGAATATTTGTGCTAAGTGAGTTCAGCATGCATGTACAACCACATTTTTTCTTAAGGTGTGGTTATGTGCCACAAAACTTTGTTTGAAGGAAAAATATCCATATCATAAAACATAGGCAAGCTTGAAATGCTTGTTCTATAGCTAGAATTATTGTTATGACATTGTTCACAACTTTTAACTATTTTATTGAAGAACTTCAAAAGGATGTAAAAGTGGTTTAGTGGCTCATAATGTTCAATGAAGGGTATTATTGTGAGAATATTTTCCCATCATGCTCCTACTAAATTCAAAATTGGTTTTTCTGTTTATTGTTTGGGCCCAATATTGTAACAATAACACTAGTGCATTAACTATGCTAAAAGGTCACTTTATTGTTAATTTGACCATGAATATCTCTTTTACAAACCAATATTTATTAGCTCTATTTATGTTAGTGGTTTTATAAAAACATTTCTACAGTCTCTTCACTGAATTTATTAAAGTTTTTACATTTATGTTTTTTGAGCAAAAGGGGTTAACATTTTACCCTGTCTAAGTAAGGATTCTTTAAATAACTTTCTATCTTGGTTCCTTTTTGTTCCATGTAAGCTTGGAAAAGTGTCATGAATTTAAATTTAAAAATTTAAGAATCTAGTCTTCTCTGGAAACAATCAAGCCAACTCCTTCATTTTACAAATTACCTACTAGTTCTGGACATTTTCTTTGAAATGTCTATGATGAAGGTGTTGGATTTAGGTAAGTGATGCAGAATGCACACCTACAGTTCTATTGTTCACCTATTAGACCAGTACAAATTATAAGAAAACTTGGAAGGGTTGGACATGAGTGTTCCAACCATACTCTTATTGGCCTTCAATACATATATTCATAACACGCACCTACAATACTAGTGTTCACCTATTCGGCTAGTGCATATTGTAAGCAAACTGTTCAATGTTGGACTTCATTGTCTCAAGTTCACACACTAGAACTAAAGATGCAACATATTGTGTGCATCCTTAGATATGTTTGAGATTGCTAGCTAACTGTTTTAATAAATGCATGTATAAAACTTCTATATTAGCAAAATAATCATCAATATTTTTTGCTAGCATTTTGGGCTTAATTCACAATAGTATGCTAAAAAGTGTCATTTCAATGTCTAGAAATTAGGATATATAAATGTGAGATATATACTCTACATCTTTGGGTTATCTCCTTTTCAAATATGAGCTTTTTTAGGTTACATGTTAATTGTTTGAACTTTTAACTTTGAAGAAATTCCTAAATGGACTTCGTAAATACTCAAATGAATGGACTTCATAAGGCAATGGTACCATAAATTAAGTTATTTCAAAGATTTGACTTCCATATTTTCACAAAATACAATGTCCTCAATATATACTTATATGTATAGATACTTATTTTTAGGATTATATATGTGTTGCAGCAGTTCCTTTATGTTTTACTATAATCCTGATGCTCACAAGATTTCACTGACTTTTTTCACCAATTTTTCATAATATATGCAAAAGATTTCATTGTCATAATATGGAAAAATTTACATTTCTCCTTATTTATTTATTTTATTGTTCATGACAAGATAATCATGTTGCAGGAATGAGGTATCCTACAGTCTGTTTCTATTTGTGGATATTTTGTTTCCTCCAATTTTTTTACAATGATGTAGATTTCATTTTCATGTTGATGGTTTTTGCATGTATCTTATCTAGCCCCAAATTCTCGTAATGGAGCATATCTTGAGAATTAGTCATGGACACAGACTATGAGAGGTTAATGTTTCAATACCATTTCCACCTAGTATCGGAAAAGGTTTAATGGTAAGTGACATAAAGAAGAGTTATTTAATGACAGGGTTGAAAGGGAAACCTCATGTCTTAGTTCTAAGTCATTTATTTGCGTTTCTTAGCTATAAGTCATTTGTTTTTTAGCTTTACCAGATCAATTATTTCATTAATCCAATATGCATGGCTTATATTTCTCACCAGATGTTAGTTACTTTACATGGTTGATATAACATTCAATTCTAGGCCACTTTTATTTTAATTCAAAGATTTTATTGATTAAAAGGATGTTCATATTTTGATTGGTTTACTTGGATCTTGATTTAAAAAGGTTTTGTAAATTCCACGTGGATGTTATTTTTTTAGGGTGAGCTCTTTGCACCAGTAAGGTCACATGAGTCCTAGAAAATAGGTATACAACAAGCACATCATTTTCCTTTGTTGTGTATATGTTATTCTTTATATCATTGATTGATGGTTATTGATGATGTAAAACAGAGGATGGGAAGGTCCTGCCAATTCTATTGACAAAACAAAATAAAATGGAGTGGTAGAATTGCGTTTTAAAGGGTGAGCCAGAAATCAGTACTTGAAAGGTAGAATTTGAAAATGGAAAGCTATCTCATCTGGATCTAGAGACACAATAGACCGTGGAAAAAAAATGATGGTATTGATGAGTCTTCCCAAAAAACAAGCTCTAATTATTAGACCACTGCCCAAATTTCAGTTATCTGCAATGGCAATAGTGGATCTAGCTTTATTTATATGAATAACGACTTTGGCCATTGTCCTATTCGTTTGATATGAATGATTTTGATTTTCAAACTCCAACTAGTTTGTTGTTAAATTAATTAAAGCTTTGATGACAAACTTATAGTTTTCAAAACTCTTTTCTAAATCTATTTTATTTAGTAAATTTGTCTTGTTACTTTAGTTACTGCATTATGAAACCAACCCACAAAATGATAGAAAAAGAGATCAATGCCTTAGAATTCAGCCTCTTCGAGTGGGCAACCTCCTTTACATTACATAAATGAACAATTCTTGGATTATATAGATGATAAGACCTCCTTTCTATATATAGGAGTCTAATGGGTCATAATGTAATCAGAGCTAACATGACAATAATAATGTAAGGGCACAACAATAACAATAGTGTACTTCTGTGGGGCACAATAATAACAATATGGGGACTACATGGGCACAATAATACAATAAGGGTTTGCACTAATAACAATAAGGGGTTACACTAGTAGTATAGGGACCTAACATGCCCCTCTCCTTCAAAAAGTTTTGTCCTCAATGCTTGAGTAGTTCTAGATTCTTTTGTATGAAATTCTTGTCCTCCCATGTGGAATCTTCAGCGGGTAAGTTCTTCCACTTGATGAGATACTTTGAAATTGATCAATTTCGTAGCTTTCAAGTTCTTGTTTCTGTTACTGATCCAGGTTCCAATATGATTTTTCCTTCCTCATCAAGTTCTGTCAATATTGTTTGAGATGGGATGTTCTCATTATGTAAGGTTGCCATTTATTAAGTGCATGTAGTCTTGCCAACATTTCCTTCTCATAAATAGCTCTGCGTAAATACTTTCCTTTGATTGGAAAACTTTCGAAAGCAATGGGTCTTTCTTCTTGTGTTAAAACATCACCAATTGCATTTCCTTCCTTCTCATAAATAGCTCTGCGTAAATACTTTCCTTTGATTGGAAAACTTTCGAAAGCAATGGGTCTTTCTTCTTGTGTTAAAACATCACCAATTCCATTTCCTGATGCATCATAAAGGTTTTTGTGAAGTCTGGTGTAGCTAAGACCGGTGCTTGGCACATTGCCTCTTTAAGATGTTCAAAGGCCTTCGTTGCTTTTAGAGTCCATGAAAATGCATATTTCTTCAATAATGTTGTTTTTGAAATGTCTTCAGTCTTCATTCTTATTTGATGATATCCTAAATGAAGATCCAACTTGGTGAAGTAAACTAATCCATGCAATTCATCCAATAATTAATCAATGACAAGAAAGGGAAATTTATCTTTAATAATGAGTTTGTTGAGCTCTCTATAATCCACACACATGTGCCATGACCCATCCTTCTTGTGCATCAATACTACTATAGGAGAGAAAGAACTTTGACTAGGTTGAACTATATCAGCCTCTAGAATTCTTGCAACCATACATTCAATTTCACTCTTTTGGGCATAAGGATATCTGTAAGGCCTAATGTTTGGAGGAACACTTCCTAGAATCAAATGAATAGAATGATCATGATCATGAATAGGTGGGAGGCCTTTGGGATTCTCAATTACCTTAGAATGATTGTCGAAGACTTTTTGGAGATCTGGAGAATTAGATGATTTCAATGTGGGAACCTCTAGTGAACATAATTGTGAAATTACGCCTTGTTTTACTTTCTTTAGAAGCTTTTTCATTCCATTAGAGCTGATTATATTTCCCAGTTTCCCTATGATACCCCTTAATTAAACTTCATTTCCTTCCGAAAAAAAAATTCATGAAAGGTTCTTGAAAATTAAAAGCTATTGTACCCAAGGATTGTAGCCATTGGACTCCTAGTACAACATCAACACCACCCATTGGAATGGAAAGCATTGGGTTATTCAATACATATTCACCCATGGATAGCTTGATATTATGGCACTTTCCAGAGAAATTTATGTTTCCTCCACTCGCAACCATCACTTGACACTCTGGTGCTGGATATAGGAAGAAATTCAATTCCTTGGCTATCTTACAATGAATAAAATTATGGGTACAACCCGAATCAATCAATACTACTACCTTTTTCTTCTTGATATGTCATTCTATCTTGATAGTTTGAGGAGTGGTAACTCCGACCAATGCATTACAATATATGGTCGGATTCATTTATTCTTTCTCAATGTGATATTTCACTTCTTAAACCTTTTTCTTCTTGATATGTCCTTCTATCTTGAGAGTTTGAGGAGTGGTAATTCTTGCCAATATTTTACAAGATATGGTCAGATTCATTTCTTATTTCTTTGGGGTTGTTTTTTGGTGTATATCCTCTTCTTTTGCTATTTCTTGATCCTTTTGTTCCTCCTCTTCACAATCTATGTAAAATAATTTCTTCTCAGCACACTTATGACCTTTAGTGTATTCGCTATCATAATTGTAATAAAGGCCTTTTTCTCTATTTTCTTCCAATTTTTGTGGTGTAATCCTTATAGGTTGTAGAAGTCTAGGAGAAAAAACACTTCCATATTAATTATTGTGAGTGGTAGGATTACTTGTTTCCACAATTCCTCTTTCAATATTTCTTTCCAACCTGAATGCCTTCTCCAATGAATCAGGGTCCCAAAGACGAATCTTATGTTGAATGTTATCCTTTAAAGTCCCTATGAAGACATCAATCCTTTGCTTATATGGAATATCATTACCCTTATATTCAATTTTTGAAAGTCCTCAATGTGCTCTACCATTGAACCCTTTTTTTTGAGATTTATCAATTGGCTAAATAAGGTGTTTCTTTTTGTATCCTCATAATGTGCTATCATTTCCTCTGTGAAAATTGACCACGTGACAAGTGGTTTACGAGAAAAAATCCCTTCATAACATAAAAATTGGTTTGGTTCTAAATATAATGATGCAATATGTACCTTTTGCAACAGTTTCACCTCATGTAGATCAAAATATTTTTTCATCTATAGTATCTAATTTAACGAACCCTTGCCATCAAACTTCCTCATATTGCCTTTTCTTGATTTTAGGAGCTCAATCTTGAAAAGGCTGTAACTCTGTAATTTCAGATCTAGAGTTCTGAAATTGCATCCTACATTAGCCCTCTGAGTCCTCTTTCTAACCTTGTAAGTCTGATCAAGCTTGGATTCTGCAAGGAAGAGTTATGTCAAATCTCCCACGATGACCTGATTATAGACTAGTTCAGTAAAGCAAACTGGTACGAAGTTCCACATGCCACTGTTTCAACCTCAAGACCTAAAACTGATACAAAGAAAACTACATTCTATCCTTTATGTGTAACTTCTTACTAAATTTCAATATGATGCTCAATGAGAAAGTTATGTCGATTTTCCCAAGGTCACCTATTTTAAGTGTAATTCAGAAGCCTGCAGAAACCCTAAATGTCTTGAACTTTATCTTTGAATATAAAAAAACAAGATATGAAATTTGGGCCCGAGCTTCACCAAGATTTCATCACAAATGGGTTTTTTTTTTAGCTTCTAAAATGTCACAGAAAAAAAGTTATAGCGAAAATTCCAAAATGACCTGTTTGGAGCAGCGAAACCCTAGAATCCAAAGCTCTGATACCAAATGTTATGAAACTAGCACACAAAAAGATAGAAAAGATAGATAAACTCCTTAAAAATAAGCCTCTTCGAGTGGGAAATCTCCTTTACATTACAAAAATGAACAATTCTTGGATTATACAAATGAAAAGACCTCCTTTCTATATATAGGAGTCTAAGGGGTCATAATGTAATTAGAGCCGACATAACAATAATAATGTAAGGGCACAAAAATAAAAGTAGTGTGCTTCTATGGGGCATAATAATAAAAATATGGGACTACATGGCACATAAATATAATAAGGGGGTTTCACTAATAACAATAAGGGGTTACACTAGTAGGACCTAGTTGTTGGATCACTGCCCAAATTTCAGTTATCTGCAATGGCAATATGACTCTACCTTTATTTGTATGAATAGTGACTTTAGCCATTATCCTATTTGTTTCCTATGAATGATTTTGATTTTCAAACTCTAACTATTTTGTTGTTAAATTAATTAAAGCTTTGATGACAAACTTATAGTTTTCTGTTGGGGACTTCATTTAATTTTGAATGGTTTTGACTATTTTTGACTCGCCGAAGGGCGGGAAAGAAATAGATGGAAACAATGGTTAGGTGGCAGAATGAATAGTTGTGGAGGAGTGGTGGCAAGGTGGCAACATAAAACAAAGGTAGCCGAGGAGGCAAGAAGGCACAAAATCATTCAAGGGGGAGAAAAACTGAGCAAGAGCTGGCAGTGTAGGAAGTAGAGAAGGATATAAAATGGGAAGACTAGAAAGGAAGAAGGTTGTTGTTGGACTAGATAGTGGAAGAAGGAGTTGGTTGAAGCCAAGAACAAGCGAAGAGATACACATTTGTGGAGGATGAATGACAGAGTGTTGGGATGTGAGGGACTTAGTCATGGAACTAATCTGAACCCATGGGACAGAGTTGGGTACTTTATGTAATGTTTATGGCGAATGTCGGATCATGTTGTAATATTTCATGTTAAGTTTAATATAAGACATAGCCGATGTTGGTTATGACTTCTGATGTATTTGGGCCTCATGCTTAATGTTTCTATTAAAATTTTGAATGGATTATTAATTGCATGTAGATGTTAATTCATAGATTGTCTCAAGGATGTTTCTATCTCTGTTTTACATATAATGGATATATATGTATGTGATCAAATGACCCGATTGATACTCCCTCAACCCCATGCTAAACCCTTCTCCCTTTTAGTCATGGCATGCCTCGGGTGAGACTCCTTGCCCTCTGGGGTAAGGTGAAAATTCTGGCACTATCCTAGACTACAACTAACCACTGTTGGCCTCCTGTGCCCAAACCCAAGGTCTTTCCCCTGATGACTCTTTCGAGCCAATAAATGGTTCTGTTGCTGGGAACTGAAGTTGCGAGAACTAGTTCAGACTATGGTGTCATGGATATTTAAAAGAGAAATCAGAGATTGGTGGAATCATAACATAGATCAATTTGTGGCAGAGTGAGCTACCCGCAGGAATAAACCGATCAGCAAGGTAAGTGAAGGGATTTTATACGCCGATGGCATCAACGACCAACATGAAATTTTATGGTGCAAGTTCCTTGAGGACATATACAATTGGTTGAGGGATCTGAAGAGATAGAGTCAGTCAGGTGGATCAGTGACAGTTTGCTATAGTTGGAATCCATCCAATATCACACTGCTACAACAGTTGGATCATGATCAGACTAGAGAAGTCGATTTCTGGGTGAAGACTATGGTGGAAGGGTATGTAGTCGAGTTTGTTATGGAGAGTTACCTGTCTTTCTAAAAGGTGGAAGTTGTGTTCGGCTTTGGACTGTGACAGGAGTTGATAAGGGAAGTCCTGACATGGATTAAGATGTTTATGGTAGAGGAAGGACTACTGCATTTACCCACTATCGGGATGGAAGCATAAAATGCCAGTAATGGGGAAGGACTTAGAGGGGGAGATGCTGCCTATTGAGGGATAGGGATGTTATTGAGGGGATGGATGTGGAAGGATTGAGGAGAGCTAGGGATGTTACAACATGGATGAGGGCGCTGCTAGCGGACAAGTGGTAGGCAAGAGCGACTCAAGCTCTAGGGAAGAGAAGGAGGGGGGCCCACCAAGTAGGAGTCATGATGGGAAAACCCTGAGTTGAAGAGGAAGGAGAAGACAATGCTAGGAAACCCGAGTACGGGAAAGAGGGATGTAGGAGCTGGGGAAATGAAGAAGGATGTTCCCTACAGGTTACGAAAGGAGGATCACAACAGGGAACTGAAGGAGGACCTTCCCTACAGGTTGCGGAAGCTGAATCGCAACAGGGAACTGACGGAGGACCTTCCCTGCAGGTTGCAGAAGAAGAATCGCAAGATCAGAAACCCTATCGGCATGAGGAAATAGATGAAGACAATGTGGGCGTTGTGATGAGGAGGTTGTTCGATGAGGAAGAAGCATCCATCAAAATTCAGCAGCACCAACCCCGAGACATAAGTGGTGTTTCCCTAACCATCCCCTAGTACCTTATCACAACCAGAGGAATTTGTTATTATCTTAGCCAAGGCAGCACGAGCATACAATGCACGAGAGAGATACAGGGTTAATTTCAACATTGGAAGTAACACAAAAACTAGCTATAGTAGTAACTTAGGACTACAGAGATCCCAGCAGCTAGGAAGAAAATGTTTTGTGTTGTTAGCCCATACTCAGAGTAGTATGGCAAGGTCGTTTACTTGATATCCCAATTTTGCAGGAAGGGGACATGAGGATGTGGAGCAGCACTGGTACCTATACGAAGCCATTTGGAGGGCCTGTCAGACTTCGGATAATGTCTGGGAAGTGGAATTCTAGACCATGTTAAGAGAAAGGGCTCTACGCTGGTTCATAAAGTGGGAAAAGCAAAACTAGAATCCCACAATAGAT
>APFE030864436.1:0-21489 GCA_000404065.3 Pinus taeda | reverse complement strand
TGGAAAGTATATTTTCAGGACTTGTCCATTAACAGGCAAAGAATCCTTTCTACCTGCTAAATCCTGCAACACAAACGTTGATGGGCCTATGACTTCTACAATCTGAAAAGGACCAAGCCACATTTTCTAGAATTTTGTATGTTTTTCCTTCTCTTCATGAGCCTTATCCCATTTCAAAACTAGATCTCCCATCTGAAAAAAAATTCTGGTCATTATGCTTGAATCAAAAGAGGATTTTATTAGTGCTTGGTGATGAGCATGGGTTTTCTTAGCTTGTTCTCGTTGTTTTTCTAATTTAATTATTTCCATTTATCTTAATTGTAAGGAGAAAGTAGATACTTCATCGATGTATTGAACTAAAGACAAGGAGGGGATCATTAAGTGAGTTGGAAGAACCACTTCCTTCCCATAAACTAAATTAAAGGGAGAAGTGCCGATTGAAGCTTTCTTCGTTATTCCATCTGCCCATAAAGCATTTACCAAAGTTTTGTGCCAATTCTTTTGGTTCTGGTCAACTGTTATTTTAATAATCGTAATTAGGTTTTTATTTGTTAACTCAGCTAATCCATTTCCTTGTGGATAGTAGTTGGCCTAATATTTCAGTTTGAACCCTCTTTTAAGTGCAAACTCAGTCATTGCATTCCCAGAAAAGTACGAGGCATTATCAAACATCAAAGCCGTCGACAATCCAAACCTAGTGATTATAAATTGATCTATGAATTCAATGATGTTTTTAGAATTAGCTGTCTTGAGAGGAATTGCTTCTACCCATTTAGTAAAATAATCTGATGCTGTGAGGATGTATCTATGCTGCTTAGAAGAGTGAGGAACAATCTCACCTATTATGTCCAAGCCCCACTGACTGAACGGTTGTTCGATGTTTACCGGCTGTAGTGGGATGGATGGTTTCTTTTCTCTCCCTGTAGTAGTTTGGCAGACTTGGCATTTCCTCACGTAACTATGTGAGTCTTTGAACAGTGTGGGCCAATAATATCCTGCACATAAGATCTTATGTGCAGTAGCATCTCCAGCATAGTGTCCGCCCACGGGTCCATCGTGGAGTTCCTGCAAAACCTTTTCGGCTTCAGTTTTCTCAAGACACCTAAGAAGCATAGAATCATAATTCTTTTTAAACAGAACATCATTTATGAGCTGATATAGTTTAACTTTTAATCTCAGAGCTCTTTTCTTGGTGTGATCCAGGTGTGCTGGAGCATAACCGTTCTTAAGATAATAAATGGTGTCAGCATATAATGATTCTGTATCGGTTAGGCTTACCTCATACATTTTTACCTCTTCAGATGAATTTTCAGGAATTTGCGATGCTCCAGCCAACATTTTGCAGAAGCCTTGACCTCTTACGATGCTTGCGGGTTTGATCTCAAGGTCGTATTCTTGTAAAGAAGTGATCCAATTTGCTCTCTTTTCACCCACATCTTTCTGTATTAGAATATTTCTTACCGCTGGAAACGGTACTATGACTTTGGTATGGGTTTTATGTAAGAAAGGTCTGAAGTATTTGATTGCTTTGAAAACAGCATATGCCTGTTTCTCCATGTCTGAATAGTTAAGTTCAACACCTTGTAGATTTGAGCTAAAAAATGTGATTGGAGCTTCCGCTTTTTCTTGATTCGCTTGAGTTAGAATCGCAACATATGATTTCTCTAAGGAGAATGTGTATAAGGTAAAAGATTCTGAAAAAATTGGGGCTGCTAAAGATGGAGCATTAATGATAGCTTGTTTGATTAGGTTGAATGCTTCATGCTCATCTTGGCCCCATTTGAAATTTGAATTCTTTTTTATCATGGTTTGCAAAGGAGAAACAATTCGTGAAAAATCTGGGACAAATCTTTTCACAAAATTGATTTGACCAAGAAAAGATTGCATGGCCATTTTATTATGAGGTAGGGATATTTCAGAAATTTCTTTGATTCTATCAGGCTCAATGTGAATACCAGATTTTGATACTATGAATCCTAGAAGTTTTCCTTCACTTAATGTGAAAAGCAATTTCTTTGGGTTAAGTGAAATCCCATACCTTAAACATCGTTGAAAGATTTGTTTCAAGTCTTTGAGATGGTCGCTTCACTTCTTGGAGTACACTATGATATCATCCAAATAAATCACTACAGATTTATTGACTAAACCCTTGAACGCGATGTCCATGGCTCTCTGAAATGTAGCACCGGCATTGATCAAACCAGATGGCATCTTCCGATATGCATATGTGCCCCATTTAGTTCGGAATGTGGTTTTTAACTGATCGTCGGGATGTACCAGCACTTGATTGTATCCTGAAAATCCATCCAAGAAAGACATTAGTTCTGTGCCTGCTACTGCCTGTAATATCTGCTCCATAGGAGGGAGGGGAAAATTATCTTTTTGACAGGCTTTATTGAGATTCCGAAAATCGATGCAGATTCTAATATCTCCGCTTTTCTTTCTAATGGGTACCATATTGGAGACCCATTTGGAATGTCTGACTGGGAAAATTATTCTGGCTTTTAATAACTTATTCAACTCAGTTTTTATTTGGTTTTATAATTTGGGGTGGATATTTCTGAGTTTCTATTGGACAGGTTTTTCGTTGTCAATCATAGCGATAGTATGTTGGATAACAGAAGTGTCGTATGTCTTCAGCTCATCGTAATTCCAGGCAAAAACATTTTTGTATTGTCTCAAAAGACGAATATATGCTAGTTTTTCTTCAGGAGCTAGGTCGTGACCTAGATTAATGTTTTGTGGTTTATCATCGGTTCCCAAGTTTACTAATTCATAGTTCAGAGTTGAACTGTAGAGCTTGGAATTAGTAGACCTTTTGAACCGACTTTTCAAGTCATATAAGTCTTCTAAGTTAACCACCGATTTAGGTATAGCATTATCAGTGCTATTTTGTTGTATTTGTCGATCGTGATGGTCTTCGTCAATTATTTGATTGGAGTAGGATCCTTCAGAAGTGAGGAAATTTACAATATCAGGATCGTCATTGAATACTCTCCAGTTTGTAATGTTGTCAGGGATGGACGGTTTAAAGATTAATTCTATTGAGAATCTATCTAGACTAAAATCTTCAGAGGGAATGAGTCTAGAGGCTACGTTAGCTAAAAGGTCTGCGCTCGCGTTTTGGAGTCTTGGGATTGACGAAATATTGAATGTCGTGAAATGTTCAGTTAGATCATGTACTAGAGATTGATAGTGTTTCAAATGACTTGATAGGCAATGTATGGTGTTACGTACCTGTTTGACGACAATCTCAGAGTCTCCGAAGACTTGAAGATACCTAACCCAATTGCTTTGTATAGGCCTTGTACTAAGGCCTCATATTCCGTTGTATTGTTTGTGCAATCGAATTCTAGTCTGCACGTAAGCATGGTCTTATCTCCTTCTGGACTAATCAGAATGCATCCTGCTCCTACTCCTTCGTTAGATTTAGAGCCATCAAAATATAATTTCCAAAACAAAGATGTATTTATAGGTTTCTCTACAAAATTAATACACTTCGAATTATTAGTTTGTGAAAAATTTTCGACTTGGGACAAAACTGAATTTTCTAAGTAAGGTGATGTATGAGCATTGAAATTACCGAGGAAAGAATCTACTGAGTAATTGCCTACGATACTATTGTTGTATGCTATTGCTTCATTTTCCCCCTCCAATTCCGTTACTATGTACTTCTGGTGTAACTCTCGTTCAACCTTTATTTGATTTGGTTTACCATTGTAGGGTAACCACATGTGCGACCAGTCGATTGAGAAGTATCCATGGAGTTTTCCGGACCAATCCCTGCTAAGAATTAAAGCCATAGAATTCTGGGATATCAGCTACTAGAATGTCGATAACCTGACATACCTTAGGGTTAGACGACAATCTTATGGTGACTTTATTAAGTTCGCCAATCACTTCGACTTGAGATCGATCAAGCTGAACTATGCGCACTGCGGATTTTTGTGGTTGAACATTCAACTTGGCACATATTGATCTGGGTAAAATATTCGTTGAAGCTCCAGAATCTACCAAACAATTGTGCACATTTTTATTGAAAATTTCATAAGTGAGCAGAAAAGGGGGAGTGTGAGATCTTGATCTCCCTCTAATCAATCCGATGTCATTTGGATCAATCTTATTGGTTGTGTTGGTTGGAGGTCTTCCCATGTTGTGGGAAGCTACAGCTGTAGGCAAAGATGTAGTAGGAACGACATGTAATTCTTTCATCATTATCTTCTGTTGATGTTTCAATTTGCTCAATTCATAAAGAGTGATATTCGCCCTAGTCTTTTTCATGTCATCAATAATATTGTAGTCCATTTCATCCGACACTATTAGTGTTCTTGATGGAGGTGTTTGATCTCGTTGGACTAGGCTAGATTGAGTCTCTTTAGTGGTCGTTTTCTTTGTTGTGACTTTTTCTTTTGCTGTAGGGCTTGCGCCCTTCTGCTGAGGGGTAGTTTGGGGAGGATCAAGTTGATTTTTGCTTCGTGTGCTAACCGGAAATGCTTCTTGATCTTCTTCTTGCGGGAGGATGAAATCCCACATTCCTTGTAGTTCCACAACTTCTTCATCATCGGTCTGCCCTTCAATGGTACTCTCTTCTTCTTCCTCTTCTTCGGATTCGACATTTGAGATAGCGTTGGGTGGTTTCGCATACATTGAAGGGCCTCTTTTAAAAGCTCTGTAGGGCTTTTTTGAAGAAGTTTCTGCCACTTGTTTTTTTATGTCAATCATCTCATTGGACATGGTCTTTAATACTTTTTGCAATCCTTCCAAATCGAACGGATCTTTCGTCTGTTTCTTCTTGGGGTCTTCCTTGAAGGTGACCTTTTTATATTTGCGTTCCTCTATCACAAATCCCTTTTCAAGGGCTATTACGCATTTCTCTACTGCTATTGCCTTTGTCAGGTTTTCAACTAAAGTTGTTTTATTTGCCCTATCAACGAAGACTGCTAAGTTTGACGGTAAGGAAGTAATATACCATTCACATCGTACTTCTTCGCTAGGTTGGGAAGCAGTGGGGATTTTGTTGAGGATCTTATTGAACCATAAATTGAAATCTTTGATGGGTTCTCTAGCCTCAGCTTTAAGATTGGATAAGTCACTGATTAACGTTGCCGTTGATTTGTCATCACCAAACTTAGTGAGGAATTGATTTTGAAAGATGTCCCAACTTTTGATAGACCCGGAGGGTAATGAAAAGTACCATGACCCGGCTGTTCCTTGCATTGTATAGGGAAAAAGGCAGACAACAACATCCTCATTGGTAACCCCGTTGAGATTAACAGAAAGCATGAAATTGTTAATGTGCTCTTCAGCTAGCATGCCTGATTTTGGATTGAATTTGGGTAGCCATTTCTCAGGATGGGCCGATATTTGGCTCTGGGGTGGAGGCATTAAGACTGCTCCAGGGTTGTTCCATGGAGACTGGGCCATTTTTGAGCTGCTAGTAATTGAAAGTGCAGAGGGTGATCCTTGAGGATGGGAAGATGAAGATATTATGATCTTAGATGTTTGAGGAAGAGGGGTTGTGGAAGGTGGATGAGTGGTTTGGAATGAAGATGTGGGTGGTTGACTTCGCGGTGAGGGAGTTGAAATGGACGATGTAGATGAAAGAGTCTCACTGTCAGACTACTGTGATGTTTTCCTCGCTCTTTTCCTGGTGGGGAGAGGGAATTCAGTTGGCTGGATGTCAAATTTTTTGCTCTTTAATCTGGTCAGGGGATGATCAGGATTGTACTGCGAAGTCACGCTACTATGAGATTTATCAGACCCCCGTGTAAAAATAGAAAATCCCTGGAGTTTTTGAATCAGAGTTTGAACTTCAGGGGGTTCAATGGTAGATTGGTCTGAAATATTAGGGTATGTAGCAGCGGTTAATACTCGAGCGAATTCTAACTCTGGATTTAAATGTACTGGGGAAGTCGGGGGAGTTGACGAGGGTGATTTACTTTCAGAATGGTATTTAGATTTTGATTTAGGTGCCATTCATAGTTCAGGACCTCCTTCTAGCGCCAAATATGTTGAAGCCCCGAAAATCAGGTTGAAAACAAGGGGGATACCCACCCGGTCCGGACCTTGGTTGGCAGCTCCTTATCCGTTTGGTATAGCGGGTCCGACTGGGGATAATGGGACCAGTTTCCCAATCTAAGGGTGTGTGTGTGTGTAGAGAGTTGGATAATGCTGATCTAAGAGTACTTTAAAGCTAATTTAATTCAGATTCTTAAACTAACTCTATGCTATTGTAATCTAATGAGAAACAACACATATAATCTACGCTAACCCGGGATGTATATCTTCTATTATCCAATCTAAAGAGATTTCAAACAATAACTGGTAACAAATATCATTCAGCTATCATAAGAATAGAAATCAATTAAGATAAACCACTTTGCATAAGAATTTAGGCAAAACAGGTGTGAACAGCATATCGCATAATAAGCTATTCATATGTCAGACATAAACAAATGACTCCACCGTACAAAAGTGCCAAATGGTAACCCATACATTCATACAATAACATATAAACAACTGAAAACTGTAAATCACTTAAAGAATATAAGCAGAAATTACCAAGAGATAAAAGTACCATTTATGACTGATCCTACTCACAAACTTCAAGCAAAAACGATCTATCTCTACTTGTTCTAACATCTACTAAGAGTACAAAAGTGCAAAATCAGTAGCAGACATCAAATGCAAATAAAAATAAATCTCGATCCATCCATTCATCAA
This sequence comes from Pinus taeda, assembly GCA_000404065.3. Classification (NCBI taxonomy): domain Eukaryota; kingdom Viridiplantae; phylum Streptophyta; class Pinopsida; order Pinales; family Pinaceae; genus Pinus; species Pinus taeda. Next base: position 14,766 of record APFE030864436.1, on the reverse strand, counting down.
AACCTCCTCTGAGGGTGCAGAAGTGCATGTTCCGAGGACAAGTTTTTGACAAATCTCTGGACCTTTCTCTAAATGCATGAGAAGTGTTTAATTACTGCTAACTAATTAACTTAATTACATAAATCTAGGATACGGTATTTAAATGACCGCCCTTCTGATAAAGCAAAACTATTTCTAAAAATTGAATCTAATTCTAAACTATTTCTGTATTTGCTCCTTAGTGCTGCAAGCACGCAACATTCGCCTGGGAAGAGTCAGCTAGTCACCTTCTGATTTCGTTGAGCTATGAAAATAGAAATAACAAGCGCTGACACCTCTTTCTGATAGACTAGAAGATATTTTTGAGAATCTTCCTCTGGCTGGGTGTATTCACTGCATGTATTCTTGGTAATAACCCAAGTTTCCCTTAAACGGATTCTTCTTTTGCTATTTCGGTTTCCGACTTTGCGGATGACTGAAAAAGTTAGAGACTTAACTCTCTGAATAATTTTCTGCGTCGAAAACTGCCTCTGTTCTTCATTCCAGGCTTTTCTGGTGTGTAAGCTTCAGGGTTTTTTGTAAACATGCTGCTTTTGTGCGTTTTTGACTCTGAGCTTTAGGTGGCCTGTTGACATCAGCATTTGTTGAGTGATACTCTGGAGTCTGTGATCCAGTTGTATGCGGCATCTGTTTCTGGAGGGATTTCTTCTCTATTCTGCGAGCATTGACGCTTTCCCCTTTTCCTTAGATGTTTCCTGCACATTGCTTCATGTTATTTCCTGTCTTTCAGTTTATGCAAAGGAAAAGAGTAATGGTAATAAAGATTGACATGAAAGCTTTAAGTTCTTATGAATGCATAATTATGACACTCATGGCGAACTGACTCTTCGAAAAACACAAGACTGTCCTTCCTGAATATTTTGGCGTACAATTATTGATTTCCTTTAAGGTGCGCGCCCAATTTTGGTTAACGGACAACTTTCCATTGAATACTGCGTCGAGGAAAATTTGCGATGGGAAATTTCTGCAACTCGCATCGCAGCATCGCGGGTCGCATCGTTAAGATGTGTTATTGCAGAAATTATGATCGCGAATTTTCGCAAATCGCATTTATCGCAGATCGCAGCATCACAGATCGCATCATCGCAGATTTAGTCTTTCAGTCATTGTGTGCTACTTATGCGATGTTGCGATACGCGACGTCGCATATCGGCCGTCAGAGATTTCTTAAGTGTTTTCATTTAAGAGCGCTTCATAATAAATGCGATGTGATGAATTTCGCGTCGCTTCTTCGTAATTTATTATGCTCATAAGAAAAATGTTTCATTCTTTTTTCGCGATAAATTTTTAAGGAGTTAAATACAAAAAAAATTCATCACATGTTTATTTGGGTTTACTATTAAGGGTCCCCATTTGCTTGGTGTTATTGCTAATATCAAACAAAGAGGGGGGTTGTTGATGGCCACAACAGCTCCCTAAGTATTTAATTAATGTAATTTTCAATGTTTTGAGTGATTTAGAATATGATTTAATTAAATATTGTGAGGAATATTTGTAGATGTTCTCGAATGTAGGAGGACATGAGAGATTTAGGCTAGTTGAGATCTCATAAGGATTTTAGGGATCTAGAGGTCTAATATAGGATTTTGGTTGAGTAAAGAATGGAACTGGGAGAAGCTTTAGGAGAGATTGAGATTTTGTTGGATCTGAACTGAAATTAGTTCATATTTCTCTTTGTATATATTGTAAACATTTGAAGCATTTGGAAGGTTCTCCCAGGGCTGTAAATTGGGTCTTACAAGTATGGCTACTAGCCTATGTAATTATATTTTGGTATATTAATGAAAATACAAAAACATAGTGTGTGTGAGGGTGAATAGATTATGTGTGCAATTCATTTATGAGCGAATCATAGACAGAGTATAAAACTGCATTAAACTGTTATTCTGTAGAAATATTATGATTTCTCTATGTCAAGTGACATTGGTGAAACCTTTTGAAGTTTCCTTTACATAATCAATGTTGAGATGTTTTTTTAGGAATCTGTGTAAGGCTTATATATAAGTCAAGATCCTTATTGTAATGGCAGATGGATCAACCTGGAGTTAATTGCAGTCGTATTATTGAGGACAGGTGAAGAACAACTATACTTCTCCGAAGATAAAAACTATGATTTTTCCCCAAATTCCAAAGAATTTCGAATGAGTGCCCGAAGGTGAAACAAATGGACGTGATCAAATCGCAGAATCACAACGGAAGCGTGGAAATTGAGTTTTTTCTTTATAAAACTGGTATGATAATATTGTTGCAACATATAAGAAAATGAAGAATAAAGCAGGTTTTATTAAAGACGTTTTAATGTAGGTTTTAAGAAGAGTGACTAGAGTTTTTATGAGCTATGGCAGAGTGTGGTTTTCAACCAGGGCACACTAAATGGAGAATGAAATCCTGGGATTGAGAAAACTCAGCCTTAGGTCTGCATTAATTTGGTTTTTGTGGCCATATGGCTGCATCATTTGATATCAGAGCCCGTATTACAGTTTGATAGAGAAGCTAAGTAGTTTATGAATTGTTTGACTCTATTATGGTTTTAATTATTGAGAGAAGCACACTAGTTTGTGTTGCATGTACTTCCTTGTTTATTGAAAAAAATTGACATATTATGAATGCTATTGGAAGTGTTGTGATCTGGGAGAAAGTGGATCATTGTTGATGGATGCCATTGTTGTAAAGCCATGTGAATTAGAAGAGTTTTGGTGCATATATTTGGAGACCTGTTGAAAGCAGCAGATAGTGTGAAGAAGAGATACATTATGCGTTGAGTTTTTTTATTTGCCATGATAAAAGTGTCTAGTGTGGAGGAATTTCCAGCATATAGGACTTGCCTAAAATATTTATAGCTTATAACAACGATTTTCATTTTCTACATAAGGAGAAGGAAGACAGTAATTCTCTCAGCAACTTTTAAACGAGAGCAGGAGAATCCTGCATATAGAGTTCTTCCACCTCTAAAGTTGAAAGAGAATAGAAATTATCTTGAGTCTACTTTGAACTAGTGTAGATTTGTGGACGCATTTGAGGTATCCATAGAGGAAAGTGATATGTGTTGGAATATTGCTTGCGTTACATTTTCCAATTTGATATGTGTACGTTTGACTTGTTGCAAGCACAATGATCTATTGTTGTGAGATTTATCTGCAGGTGTGAGAGCCATCACCAAGACACTTTTTATTGTTGTCAATCATTGTGTGTAGTATTGAACACCATGGAGAAAATACCAAGTGCTGGAGCTCCATAGCTGGTGCTGAAGTGAGGGAAGAGATAACCGCAAGTCAACCTCTTTGGTGTCGTTGGTTGTATTTGTGGGCCAACAATGGACAAGCACATTATTTATTTTCTGGAAGAGACCAACTATTGGTATCATTGTAAATTTTGGTTAATCATCATTGAATAGTAGCAAAGGAAAGAGCCACTGGTTGCAATTTTTAGGCAGTGATTTGGTAGGTGTGAACTTTCAAAGTTGAACCTTGTCTATCAGTGCTTTTGACACTATTCGAAAAGTGTTACCACCATTTGCAAAGAGTACCCTGCGGGGTAGTTACTGAGAAAATAAGTGAAGAGTTGAAAGCATTGTGCTTGAAGGTTCCTAACAAAAGGCATATCCCAATTTACCCTGATTTAGATCAACTCACTGAATGGAAGAAATAGGAGCTTGATAGACCTTTATGTTATGTTGAGGTTGTCGGTGACCTATTGTCAATGATCCTTCTGTCAACGTGTAATGTGGCCATAGTTTGAAAGTTGAAACAGTTTGATGTTGATTATTGTCTGCTTGTGGACATTTATGTAAGGAGCTCCTCCATCAGGGTTTGCAGAAGACAAGCTAGCCAAGAAGCAAATTGGTTAAAGAGGAATGAAAGTTTGTTTGATGATTAGAAGCAATTTAATGAGTGAAAATTTTAGCACAAGATTACAATAATAAGATTGTGGGAAGAAATTTTGGAAGTTCTTGGAGTGTGGAAAAACCTTGAAGAATTCCAACAGAGGTTGGATAAGGAGGACAAGTGAATGTTCTCAAAAGAGACTGAAATACCGTAGAAGCCAGAAGGAGCAAGGTGTTACTCAGAGAGTGGTTCCAGAGGTAGAGAACCATAAGATACCAAGAGACCAGGCTCAGAAGAAATCTTGTATTGGTATAAAGGTAGGTTTGAAAAATTACAAAGGAGAGGCTTGAGTGCAATTAAGTGGACAAGGGAAGTTCACAAGAGAAGAGGTGAAGACAGGGACTAGGGAAAGTCATTGCAGAGGTTTAGATAAAAGCCATAGTAGAAACAAAGTAAAGGATGTCAAGGCAAATGACATGACGAATAAATGGAGTCAAGAGGAGCTTGACAAGGAGATTACTAAGTTAAAAGAACAAATTGATGTGTTAATGATGTTTCTAGAGGAAAATCAAAGACAAGATTGGGTCTTGCGGAAAAAGACAGTGAAGTGGCGTAAGTTACAGAGAAGGCTACAATAGAGGCAAGTGAAGTGGCTGGTGGAAAAACTCAGAGAAGCTGAGTTGGAAATGGAAGTTTCCATTTGTGAGGTAGAATAGGGTGAAGTTCTGGGTGAAGATGAAGAATGGATATCAGTTAAAGATCTCATGGAATATTGTGATAGTTCAAGGCATCATGAAGAAATGTGGACAAAGGTAGAAGAAGAGGCTATAAAGCATTATATTTTTGAATCTAATAATTTTGATGTGTTTGCAGGTTTTGTAGAGGATTGGTATTCTTTTGAAGCTGTCATAAAAATTGATGTAATTCTGGATGAAGAAAAGGATGAAGAGTACCTCTCAAAATAAAAAAATTATGAAGAAAAGTATAGTGGAGGATGCCTCTTGAATGAGGAAAACATTGACTTGTTGCAGTAGAAAGAAACTATTGATGAATTGATATTTTCATTTGTTACAAAACAAGGAAAATTTCTTGTGGAAGAAGGAGATGAAGTTCATCTTGAAGAGCTGATATGTGAAACATCAGTTGGGGTTGTTGAGCCTTATATTTTTCCAACTGACAATGTTGTATGAATATAGGGCTTATAAGTGCGAAAGAAGGATAGTTCTCAAATAATGTTATAGAGCATGGAGTTGATGAAGTATTAATTTTTGAAAGCATAAGGATAGAACATAAACTTATTTCTGTGGAGATGACTGAAACAAAATTGTCTATGGAAGGCAATTAGAGTGAATCACTGAGCAATATTGACTATATAAAGGATGATTCAAGCTGGAAATGAAGAGACCCAATCTCAAAACATGGCAATAGAAAAGAAATGGCTATAGTGGTACTTGACAGTAGCAGACAATCTCTAATAGTCATGGAGACAGAAGAGTGTTTTAATTTACAAACCAATAGTTTGTTTGTAGGAATAGCGAATAAAATGAATGAGTGTGATGCTATGATCAAAGATATTGAGCAAAGGTTATTTGTAGATGAGATAAAAGTTCAGAAGAAACAAGAGGGTAAGGATGTAAGGGTGGTAGTAAGGATCCAACAACTCCAAAGTGAAGGTAACCAACAAAAGATTAAAGACAAACTTGAAGAAGAAACTATGTTAGCTAAAAACATAATGAATGATCATCATTCCATCATGATGATAGGCACAATGGAGATAACCATGGAAGCTATTGAGGTAGTAAATAAAGAAGAAGGACTAAACTCTCATCAAAGGATCAGTGAATGGGAGAAAGAATTGGAGCTACTAGAGAAATGGCTGAAAGCACCAATAGAGAAGAAAGAGCTTGATGAAGACTACAAAGGATCTGTAGCAGAGGAAGAGAAAGGAGTCAAGCAAGGAAATAAATTGAATTGAGGATGGAATTGATGAGAAACGTATCTCAAAAGGGGAAGACAACAACAAGAAAGAAAAGAAGAAACAACAAGAAAAAGACAACAGTAGACTGTGAGAGCATAGCTAGTGGGGAAATGCAGCATAAATTATTGAGACCCAGAGAACAGCAACAAACAACAGCAACAACAACAAAACAACAAAAAGGAAGAGAGGCAACCAAAGACAGAATACAGAACAAAGTCTGGGATGTAGGAGGACAAAGATTGGAGACACATGATTTGGAGATCATGATTATTTTTTACCTTGCGAGTCTGATGTAGGAGCATCATGGTTCCAAATTTTGTACATTTAGTAGAATCTAGGGGTTCTTTTGTTTTCAAGGGAGTTAGTTCCATAAGTATTTAATTAATGTAATTTTCAATGTTTTGAGTGATTTAGAATAGGATTTAATTAAATATTGTTAGGAATATTTGTAAATGTTCTCGAATGTAGGAGGACATGAGAGATTTAGGCTAGTTGAGATCTCATAAGAATTTTAGGGATCTAGAGGTCTAATATAGGATTTTGGTTGAGTAAAGAATGGAACTGGGAGAAGCTTTAGGAGAGATTGAGAGATTGTTGGATCTGAACATAAATTAGTTCAAATTTCTCTTTGTATATATTGTAAACATTTGAATCATTCAGGAGGTTAGCTCGAGAATGAAAATTTGGCCTTATGAGTATGGCTACTGGATACCCCCTAATTTTGGGAAGGCCTTGGCTAGCTACTACGGATGCTTACATCAATTGACGAGCGGGAGGCATGACCATTAAGAATGGGCCTATGTCCAAACAACTGGTCCTATACCCTCCTGCCCAACCTCTGCTAGAACATGACTTACCACTCTAGTTGGAAGAAGGAGATGAGGACGAGGTCTACTCTACACCATTGTGCACAATGGAGGCCACCAGGGGAGGTCCTCAAACTGAGGATGATTTGATTGAGAACTTAATCCGAAATCCTCCTTCCGGTGCACTGTCCTTAGAAGAGTTGGTGGAAGGTACCCAAGCCAGTGCGTTAGTGGACCTCTGTGTGACTGATTCGACCTCTCCCAGAGTTAAGAATGTGGAGTTTGGCCCTGAAAGAACTTTAAAGTTTAGCTCCTCTCTCTCTCCCTCTCAGGAAAAAGAGCTATGTAGCCTTTTGAACCGCCATTTGGAGGCTTTTACCTGGAGCTATAAGGAAATGAAAGGAATCCATCCTTCGGTCTGTACCCATCATATTTACATTAAAGAGGACTGTAAGCCAGTCAGGCAGCCTCAGAGGAGAATGAATTCGTCCCTTAAGGACATCGTTAAAGAAGAATTGCAAAAATTGTTGGATGCAGGATTCATCTACCCCATCTCGGACAGCGAATAGGTTTCCCCTCTAGTGTTCGTACCCAAGAAAAATGGGAAGTGGAGAATCTGTGTGGATTACAGAGAACTGAACAAAGCCACCAAGAAAGACCACTTCCCTTTGCCTTTAATAGATCAAGTGTTGGATGGACTGGCAAGGAAGAAGTTCTTCTCTTTCCTAGATGGGTTCAGTAGGTATAATCAGATCCAAATCAGCCCGGAGGACCAAGATAAGACCACCTTCACTTGTCCATGGGGTACCTTTGCCTACCGAGCCCTTCCCTTTGGGTTGTGCAACGCTCTTGCTACTTTCCAGAGAGTTGTATTGAGCATATTTGTTGAGCTGGTTCATGATTCGGTGGAAATATATATGGATGACTTTACTCCTTATGGGTCTAACTTCCAAGAAGCCTTGTCCAACTTGGGAAAAGTTTTAAACAAGTGCATTGAGATGAACCTGTCCCTCAGTCCTAAAAAATGTGAATTCCTGATGACTGAAGGGACCGTGTTAGGTCATACCATTTCTCGTCAAGGATTACAGGTGGATCCTAACAAAATTGCTATCATCGAAAAGGTTCCACCTCCTCAGAAGGTAAGAGATGTTCAGAGTTTCCTAGGCTTAGCGGTATATTATAGAAGATTCATTAAAGATTTCAGCCAGCTAGCCTCGCCATTGTTTGGCCTCTTAGGAAAATATGTTGAGTTTAAATGGATTGACGACTATCAAGGGGCTCTGTATGAGTTGAAAGACAAGTTAGTGTCGCCCCGATCTTGAGAGGCCCAAACTGGGCCCTACCTTTCCACATCCACACTGATGCCTCGAACAAATCCATAGGGGTAGCCTTAGGAAAAGTTGAGGAGAAACTTCCATATGCCATATACTTTGTCAGCAAAAACCTGTCCAAGGCATAAATGAACTATACTATAACCGAGAAAGAGTTCCTGGCCGTAGTCCATTCCATGAACAAGTTCCGACACTACATCACTAGTTATCAAACATTTGTACATACTGATCATGCTACGATTAGATATTTAATGAATAAGCCTGATGTAAATGCTTGTATCATTAGATGGTTACCTTTGTTGCAGCAATTTGATTTGACTATCGTCGACAAACCGGGTAAAGAAAATGATGTTGCTGACTTCTTGTCTAGATTGGATTTGCCTGCACGTGAAGAAGGTGTTGGGTTGTGTTATATTCTTTCCACATAGTTAATAGGGGGTTTGAGGGGTACCCGTAACCCCACTTTATGGGGTCCGGGGCAGCGCCCCAGAAAATTTTGGTTTTGGACCCTATGTTAGGTTGGGCAGACCCACCTATGGATATCAGTTAAAGATCTCATGGAATATTGTGATAGTTCAAGGCATCATGAAGAAATGTGGACAAAGGTAGAAGAAGAGGCTATAAAGCATTAAATTTTTGAATCTAATAATTTTGATGTGTTTGCAGGTTTTGTAGAGGATTGGTATTCTTTTGAAGTTGTCATAAAAATTGATGTAATTCTGGATGAAGAAAAGGATGAAGAGTACCTCTCAAAATAAAAAAATTATGAAGCAAAGTATAGTGGAGGATGCCTCTTGAATGAGGAAAACATTGACTTGTTGCAATAGAAAGAAACTATTGATGAATTGATATTTTCATTTGTTACAAAACAAGGAAAATTTCTTGTGGAAGAAGGAGATGAAGTTCATCTTGAAGAGCTGATATGTGAAACATCAGTTGGGGTTGTTGAGCCTTATATTTTTCCAACTGACAATGTTGTATGAATATAGGGCTTATAAGTGCTAAAGAAGGATAGTTCTCAAATACTGTTATAGAGCATGGAGTTGATGAAGTATTAATTTTTGAAAGCGTAAGGATAGAACATAAACTTATTTCTGTGGAGATGACTGAAACAAAATTGTCTATGGAAGGCAATCAGAGTGAATCACTGAGCAATATTGACTATATAAAGGATGATTCAAGCTGGAAATGAAGAGACCCAATCTCAAAACATGGCAATAGAAAAGAAATGGCTATAGTGGTACTTGACAGTAGCAGACAATCTCTAATAGTCATGGAGACAGAAGAGTGTTTTAATTTACAAACCAATAGTTTGTTTGTAGGAATAGTGAATAAAATGAATGATTGTGATGCTATGATCAAAGATATTGAGCAAAGGTTATTTGTAGATGAGATAAAAGTTCAGAAGAAACAAGAGGGTAAGGATGTAAGGGTGGTAGTAAGGATCCAACAACTCCAAAGTGAAGGTAACCAACAAAAGATTAAAGACAAACTTGAAGAAGAAATTATGTTAGCTAAAAACATAATGAATGATCATCATTCCATCATGATGATAGGCACAATGGAGATAACCATGGAAGCTATTGAGGTAGTCAATAAAGAAGAAGGACTAAACTCTCATCAAAGGATCAGTGAATGGGAGAAAGAATTGGAGCTACTAGAGAAATGGCTGAAAGCGCCAATAGAGAAGAAAGAGCTTGATGAAGACTGCAAAGGATCTGTAGCAGAGGAAGAGAAAGGAGTCAAGCAAGGAAATAAATTGAATTGAGGATGGAATTTATGAGAAACGTATCTCAAAAGGGGAAGACAACAACAAGAAAGAAAAGAAGAAACAACAAGAAAAAGACAACAGTAGACTGTGAGAGAATAGCTAGTGGGGAAATGCAGCATAAATTATTGAGACCCAGAGAACAGCAGCAAACAACAACAACAACAACAAAACAACAAAAAGGAAGAGAGGCAACCAAAGACAGAATACAGAACAAAGTCTGGGATGTAGGAGGACAAAGATTGGAGACACATGATTTGGAGATCATGATTATTTTTTACCTTGGGAGTCTGATGTAGGAGCATCATGGTTCCAAATTTTGTACATTTAGTAGAATCTAGGGGGTCTTTTGTTTTCAAGGGAGTTAGTTCCATAAGTATTTAATTAATGTAATTTTCAATGTTTTGAGTGATTTAGAATAGGATTTAATTAAATATTGTGAGGAATATTTGTAAATGTTCTCGAATGTAGGAGGACATGAGAGATTTAGGCTAGTTGAGATCTCATAAGAATTTTAGGGATCTAGAGGTCTAATATAGGATTTTGGTTGAGTAAAGAATGGAACTGAGAGAAGCTTTAGGAGAGATTGAGAGATTGTTGGATCTGAACATAAATTAGTTCAAATTTCTCTTTGTATATATTGTAAACATTTGAATCATTCAGGAGGTTAGCTTGAGAATGAAAATTTGGCCTTATGAGTATGGCTACTGGCATATGAAATTATATTATGTTATATTAATGGAAATAAAAAAACATATTGTGCGTGAGGTGATGAGCCCCGAATTGGGTAACTTATTGGGCTTATTTTGCCTAATTGTCCTTGTTCAATCCTTGTTCAATCCTCCATTTTTCATAGATTATGCATGTTTTTTAGTATGTTTATGTCATTTGAATGAATAAGGGTGGTCACTCTACCTAGGAGGTTAATACGTGGTTATTTCTGGTTTTTTGGACAAATGTTGGAGCAAAACCAAGCAATCATGGGCTAGGTGACAGCCAAGCTTGAGGTGAGGATTCATAGGGGGGTTGTCTCTGACATTAAATGGCCCTTCCTCAGGATCTCCACCCTCAACTGCGAGCTCACAGGCCACCAAAACAGATCCTAAAGGCAACCAAGTAGATTTGGGAAGAGGGACTGTTTACTAGCAGTTGGGACAGCTGAGTCCCTTGAATTTAGGAGGCCTGCTAGGCCCCTCGTGATGTATAAATAAGAAGGCATCAACCTTCATAGTTTACCTTTTGGAACTATTGCATTTTTTGCACTATAGTGCTGTCACTTTCAGCTCGTTTTCTTGTAGCCATTGTGGCATAACTTTCAGGTGATGACTATTTTTTGATAATGACAAGAAATCCTATTTTGTATCAGATCTGAGTTCTTTATAGGAGCCGTAACTCTTAGGGTTGGTCCCAACCTGAGAGCCAAGGCCTCCTTTATGTATTTTTATTTCTCCTTTATGTATTGTTATTTCTCCTTTATGCATCGTTGTTTCTCCTTTATGCATTTGCAAAATTATTTCTGTTAGGCAGATTAAATTGTGCTGAATAAATAGGTCACTATTGATGGTCATAAAGGCTTTTGATGTTTATATTAAGTTGGTAGGATATCAACAAGGAAAAATCTTTAGAAAAAGGCCAACGAGAACCTTTGGTTTCACCTCTCCCTCATAGGATCAGGGGCTGGGATCAAAGTAACCTTGCTATCCCAAACAAAAACACTATTTTTGCTTTGCCATGCAATCACTAATGTACGATTCTGGTTTGCAAAAGTTGGTTACATGTTCAGATATTTGAATGCTTCGTTGCATAGTTAATATACATGGTTTCCTTGCAGATAAAGCTTCTGTTCATTCGCTTTACTGTTAGCTAGATCAGATTAGGTTTGCATAACTAGGTCTTTGATTACTTACAAGTATTTATTGGTTTAGTTGGAAATATACATTGCAGAGCACCTCTACCACTTCTTCATCCACCCCAACTTCATCAAACCCATCTATTCCATCCCCTAACTGGGTTTCTTGCCTCACGTTTGTCATTTTGCCCACATAACCCTACCTTTTTGTGCAAACATTGTTTCAGACCTCTTTGAACAAATTCAGCCATCTACACCTTCTCTCAACTCCATCCACCAGTCCCTGGACCACTTCAAACCCCTATCCTATCTCCATACCCACTCCTTCATCTTTTCTCACTCATCCATCCTCCAAAATCCCATTTCTAAACATCATGTAGAAATTTCTGAACATCCTGTAGAAATTCCTGAACATCCTGTAGAACCCCTGCAGACTTCCTGTAGAAGCTCACAAATGAGATTTCTTGATAGCCAAACTCTTTGAAACTCTCTGGAAGGGTGTTAGGGACCCCTTAGGCCCTCTATGAACCTTCTCGACCTCTTCCAATCATTTCTTCTCGTCGATCCACCTCTGCACAGCTAAGAACAGTGAAAGCCTATGCATGATAATTCTGATAACTTATTCAAAAATACAAAAATATGTTTTCTTCATATAGAGGTAGCCTAGACACATGCATTTTACCTTCCTAGAAGTAATGGCATCTCTTTCAGCAGCTTGCATCCTCTTTTTTACATCAGTGAGACTAGCTAGTCAGATTAGGGTTTGCTAGGGTTTGCGATTTCTTTTAGCTCTTCAGTTTCTTTTCACAAGCAGATTAGCTTCCTTCGAGTTAGCTTCCATCCATTAGTTAACAAGCTTCTTCTCAAAGCTCATAGAAGTTAGCTTGAGCTCCTAGCGCACTTGTGCTAGTTGACCAAGTTACAGCTACAGCAAGAGCTAGTACTTGTGCATACAACACCGTCACTTCCAAGTTTGTTACGAACTATCGGGTTGATAAAAGTAAAGAAGGCAGTCCCAGGAGTTGCAGCATTATCGCTGCAATACTGGAGCCCACCATTCTTTTTGGCATCGTTGCTGGGGAAGCGTCAGAGTATTTGCGATTGCTGATTTTCTTCTATTTTCTACTACAACCTTCTGCTAAGTAGTTTATTTCATTTCCATTCTGCAATTTCATTTCCGCAAAAGTAGAGTAGACATTTCCTACTTTCATAGATTTTCATTTCAATTCTGCAAGCGTAGCTTAGCATTTCAATTCCGCAATTTCATTCCAACAAAATAGATTAGTCCTTTCCTGTTTTCACTTCTATTCCACATTTTCATTTTAGCAAGATAGTTAGTTGCAGTTCAATCTATTTTAGTTTTGCAGGTACTAGCAGAAAAAGCAAAAGCAACCAAAAAAAAAAATCTTTCCATTTCATGCCTCGTAGGAACAGAGATAAAACTGGAAAATTCCTACCCAACACCCCCACCACATCACTGAGTCAACCTTCTCTCTTCTCTGGTAATAGTGAGCCAGAAGAACCTATAGGTGAACCTCATGAGATATACGAAGATCCTATAACAGAAGAAGAGCTAGAGAACGTTCCGTCTAAAGCCATGGCTGAAAACCGAAATGGTAGAAGAGAATATGAGAGAATAGAAGGTTCCTTTCCCATCCGAGAGACCAATGGAGACATGAAAAAGAAAAACATAAGTCCCTCAGCTTTACCTCACTTCCATGGATTGACTATTGAAGACCTTGATACCCTCCTGTTTGAGTTTGCTGTCCTTTGTCGAACTTACGACTATGCTGAGGACGAGCAAAAGTTGAAACTCTTTTCCTCTACCCTCAAGGATGCAGCATTACATTGGTTCATGGGGTTACCTGGAAACAGTATCACCACTTGGGCTCAGATGCAGCAAGCTTTTAACACCAAATACTGGGACTACTGTAGGTCCAAGGAAACCAAGGGAGAGATCTTTCGGATGACCATGGGAAGTGTTGAGTCTTTAGAAGATTACGAGGAAAGGTTCCAACTTGGTTATAAATGGGCCCGGTGCACACTTGACCTGAAATCTCTGAAGTTGGTTCTGCTCCGAGGATTCCCTGAAGACCTTCTAGATACCCTTCGCATGCTGGCTGGAGGGGACATCTGCCAACTACCTTATGAGGACATAAAGACCATGTTTAGAAACCATTCTAGGATAGCCTGGAAGAGAGGTAGGTGGAATCCACTTTCAGCTAGTACCACCTTCTCCAAGCATGAGTTTGCTAATCAGGTGGAAGACCTCAAAAGTAAGATGAGACAGACTATTTCCATGCAACTTGATACCTTCCGAATTCAGTAAAAGAAAGAGGAAGTTGAGAGGGCTTTGGCCATTTTTTGTCCCAGATGCACGAGGAAGCACCCTAAGAATGAGTGTCCATTGCACTCAGTAGAGGTATGTTTCGTTTGTGAGGAAGACCACCCCACCAACCAATGCCCAACCTTGCCCGAATTTAAAGCCATGTACCTAGGGAGTGAGGCGACTACTGAACCTCTCTACTTCCTCAACCAAAGGAGGCCACATGGGCCCAGACCTTACCAGCAGGGGATGCAAGGGACATCCCAAGCTTATTATAACCCCAACCAATCTGCTCATATACCTTCTTGGGCCCCCCCTACTCATCCTTCATGGTCCGCACCTCCTCCATGGTCTTATCCATCTCAATACCATACTCGACCTACTACTCATTCGTTTCACTCACATGCCTAGCCACAACCTCAGTGGAATGCACCTCAATCAGGGTGGAGGCCCCAATACAACTCTCCTCCCACCATTCTGCCTCCACCACCGGCTCAACCGCAACCATTACCTCCTGATCCTCTAAGACAACCCCAGATGCCTGCTCAACCGAATCTGAACCCCAACAACAGATAGGCCCAACAGGTATATACTGGGGAGACAACAGGCCCTACCTATGCTATGGAGATCCAGGAGATCAACCTGCAATCTGGGAAGCTCCTTCCAGAGCGCCAACCTCCTCCCCTAGAGGAGGAGGAAGAGAAACAGGAAAGTGAACCCAAGGCCATTCCATCCTTTCCTAAGTGACTAATAGCAACCACGCAACTAAACCTAGAGGAGACTGAACTTCTGGGAGAACTCAAGCAGTTGTGTGTGAAAATACCACTTCTCCAGGCCATAAAAGA
>APFE030864426.1:51283-64222 GCA_000404065.3 Pinus taeda | reverse complement strand
ATCTTTTGAGTGATTGAATATCTTAAGATCTGATTTATTGGGTTCTCGGTTCTTAAAAGATTGATTTATAAAGGAGAAGTTAGAGGCGAATCGGCGAAGGGTGATCTCTTGAGCACAAGTTCAGATCTGAGCATATGAGGTTATTTCAGCCCTAGTTCAAGGTATGTAGAGGCACCAAAGGTTCAGTGTGTGGGTACGCAGAGGCACCAAAGGTTCAGTGCGTGGGTACGCAGAGGCACCGAAGGTTCAGTGCGTGGGTACGCAGAGGCGCCGAAGGTTCTTTGCGTGGGTACGCAGAAGCGGCGAAGTCTTAGTGCGTAGGTACGCAGGGCGACAGTGGTTCAGGTGCGTGCTTTCTGCAGTAGCACGCGACGCGATTATTCTTTTGGGTGCGTACCTGTTGGAAAGTACACGGCGCGATAGTGTCATTGGGTGCGTACTGTACGCAGTTCAGTGAAAGGAGCAGTGCGTGGCCACGCAGTCCAGCAAGAAGGAGAACTGCGGGTATACCCAGAGAGGCAGAAGGTGAACTGCGTAGCAACGCAGGCCAGTAAAAGGAAAACCGCGTATCTGTGTTAAGCTCTTCTGTTGATTAGATTCTTTTGTTGAAAAGGTGTTCTGGGTTCTGCTCTGTTATTGTTGATCTGGTTATTACAGCTGACTGTATAATTTACATGTACTTGATGATCATTTGATGTATATGGATCCAGTTTGAAAATTTATGAAAAGTGGTCCTTGAAAAGAAGTAGGGGGTTGTAGCTCCCTTTCAGGAGAAACTGAAAAACGAGAGAGAGTTGTAGCTCTCAGCAGGTTGCAGCCTACGTACTAGTAAAGGACTGCACCAGTACAAGACCATTGTAAAAGGAGTTTCTAATTTGAAAGAAGATAGAGACATATTGCAGCAGGTGGTTTTCACCCACATTGGGTTTCCACCTTATATCTGGGTTCTTTGATGTGACTGTCTGTTTTTCTTGCTCATTATTTTATGGTACTGTATGAAAAAATAATTCAAAGTATAAATAAGAAAGATTTGGTAAAAGAATTAGATAATACTGATTCACCCCCCCTCTCAGTATTATTGTCAACAGATTTTGATGAGTTGGTTGCTAGATCAAATGGAGCAGGCAACTTTGGGTCCGGGAAATCAAGTCAGAATTGTAGGGTGTTCTATGGGGCGAGGTAGGTAGGCGTTTTAGCACTTAGAATTGAGTGAGATGATAGGTCTAATACTAGTGAGGGGTTGAGGAGGGTATGCATAGGTCATGAATCCTCTTCAAACAATTTAAAACATCAAAAACTAAATGTATTCCCAAGGCAGAGCATTGTTATCAATGTATTCTACCTATCTATCTTGATTCATTTAGTTAAGAAGAATGATATAGTTTTTGGCACATATAACACACGAGAAAAACTAATTACAGAAGTAGAAACAATGCAAAAACACATTGCCACAAGAATCCCACAAAAATCGCTGCAAATCCTCATTTATTTCCTTGCCAAACTGTTGTAGAGATGTACAATGTAGCTCAAAGAATCCATAAGAGTCCAACCTTTACAAATGACTAAGAAAGTACATAATATAGGCATAAAACAACTTTTTCTAGCCATCATGGGTTGAATCCATGAGAAGAGGAGTGGTTTCAACCATATCTAAACTAAGAACAAAAATATAGGCAGTGGAACAACTTGCCTCTAAAACCAAGGAAACTGATTCATTTACCCCCAAACCACCTCCAAATGATGTATCTACCCTCAAGAGTCATTTTAAAATTAAATTTACATAACATAGCATCATTTACATTCATTTATTCATCCAAAATGAGAGTACAAGTCAACTTGTAGAAAAACTAGGCGAAATTTTGACTTTTGAGCAAAACTGGAAAAATTCATCCTATGCATAACGCCTTTTAAAACCCAGTTTCGGGGGCCTTCCCCTTAACAAAATCGAGCCCAAGATGGCATTTTGGAAATTTCTACCTATATAGTTTCTTTAACATCTTGAATTTCTTAATTTGGAGGTCATTTTCCCCCTCAAAAATGGAATCTCCCAAGACTGCTTCCTGTGTGTCCAAAAAGTGGCAGAGAGGTCATTTTTTATGGTTTTTTGACGTTTAGGTGACCAAGCTTTTCTCCAAATTTGATGAAACTTTCTGTGTTTGCTTATTTTTTCATTATGAATACAAATATGCAATCCATTCTTCCAAAAAGTGCCCCAATCAAAAGCGCAACGCCACCGATTGCAATTTCCTGTGTTGCAAAATTTAAAATTTGAAAATTACAAAATTTTACCAAAATTTTCCAAAAATTGGCACAAGGAACCCTCATGCACTGCTTTGATGAGCTAATGAAGCATCAGCTAGGATTTCCATCTTGTTTTGCTCCTTTTTTATTCTCAAATCCTTCCTCAATCTTGCCTTAAGCTTCCTCATCCTTATATTGCATATTTTGTTCCGGGTCATATAATGATAGGCCATGTGGCGAAGCATCTTCTTTTCTTTATTGGCCTTCTCAAGCAGCTTCTCAAGGTGTATGCTAACCATTTCTAGCCAATTTTCCTGATCGTTCTCAATCTCTTGCTCATTGGAGGTCATCTTGACCTTTGCTTTCTTTGCCTCTTGCCACTTCTCCTTGATCATTTGCAACTCCATGAGGACTTGCTTGTCAATTAATTGCTTGTTTTCTTGCTCAAGATAATTGATAATCCACTTTTCCCTCTCTAAATTAACTGACAAGGCTTGAATGTCAGCCTCTTACTTCTTGATGATCATGTCTTTAGTTATCTTTGTACTTTGAGTATCCACATCAATGACATCAATTCCCTGTGTCTCCTCATGATCAAATAGGTCAAAGTTCCTCTCTTGCCCATCACTAGGATCCTTCTCCTACATTTTTCCTTTGGCTTTACCTTTTCCCTTGATGTGCTGCCCAACATGTACCTGTTTTGCTGAAGAAGAAGGCAAAGCCCCTTCCACTCCTTATGGAGATAGCATTTTCCTGAGGTTTGAAGATGAAGGCAAGACCCATTCCACACTTTGTGAAGATAATACTCACCTAGAAATTGCAAATATCCCCCTAGTGCCCCTATGATATGTCACAAACACTGGCACTCCAACAGTTTCAGTTTCTTTGGCTTGTTCATGTCATGAAGGATCACCTTCCTCCTAATGCACTGATGAAAAGATCTATGGGCCCTTGAACATCTCATGGGAAATTAAAGTCTCCTATGGTATGTTGATAAGGTTCAGCTGATGTAGGACAATGATTTTAATCAAAGAATAATGAAATATGTTGTTTAATTGTTGGGGATATGGCTTCTTCTTGACAAAAGGTGCCATATTCTCAATATTCCGGAACATGAAGTAAGGAATATCCATCATCCTCACTCTAGTAAAATGCATCAACAATCTAATGTGATAGGCATACAACTGTGAAAACCTACCTTCACAAGTAAAGTATTTGATGATTATCTTCATGAGTGGAGAAAACCTGTCCTCCAAGAATTTTAAGGAAAACACACTCCTCAATTTGCCATGGTATTTAGCCTTGATGTAAGGCTCATAGTTCACCCTGTCAATGTAATGTCCTCATTATTGTCCAGCAAGGTAACTCCAGCAAGGTTTAACTCATTATTCTCTAGGTGTGTCACAAATAACCTTGCTAATTCGTGATGGAATTTGACCCTCTCCACCATTTCATAGAAACCAAAACATGACTAATTTTTGAAACATGAGATGGCAAGTGGACAAGCAAGCAATTCCCTCAAACTAATGTGCTCCTCCCTGATTATCTTTCCCCCTTTGTGAGGCTTCTTCTACTACAAATTTCTTTCCTTAGAACTATCACTAAGGGTATCTTCCTTCGTTTCATAATCACTATCCCTCTCCATTGTTTTTGATGACTATGAATACTAGTGGTGGAATGAAGGAAGAGGGTGAAGGAAGATGAGTATGAAGAGATTTAAAAAGGAAAATAGGTGAGGTGAATGAGGATATGAAAGGGATTTAGGGAGTGAAGGATTTGGTATGTAGGTTTTAGGGTTCTAGGAATAGTGTGTAGAGGGTTTATATGTGGAGGGTTAGCATTTATGGAAAATAGATTAAGCGAATGGAGTTTAGGGAAAATATATTAAGGGAATGGAAACAACAGAAAACAAGTACCCTTTGCAAATCTATGAGATAGTTTAGAGGATAGATAGGGTTTAGTTTTTTGAGATATGAAAATCACCACAATTGATGAAAAACCCTTGCTAAACTAGGTGGGAAGCTTTACTTACTTGATGAGAGGCCTATTGATGAATTTGAAGTGAATTAGGGTGAATTGAGTCGTTTTGAAGCTCAGTGGACAGGTGCACAACATTGCCTCTCAGGTGCGTAACACTCTTTGTATGTGTAGCGCCCGTTCAATTTTCAACTATGAGAACTCTACAAGTGCGTAGCGCTCTTTGTATGCACAGCGCCAGCTGCCAGGTGCACAACGCCCTTTGTTTTTCCACAAATTGCCATAATTTCTTCCCTTAGACGAATAACACTCAAAATCATGCTTTTTTCTCTCCTTAGCACTTACAAATTCAACAATGAAGTGAGATAACACATGGATAACCTTTTTATAGATTTCACTTTTTTGATTTTTCATTAATCAAAACCCACTTTATAAACTTCTTTGGCTTTGTCAAATGCTCTATTTTTTAGTTGTGGATGCTTGACCCTTTTTCCTTGAAATCTGATAGACTGATGTTTTGAATGCTTTAACTTTGTAGTGGCAGGAGTTGGCAATGTGACTAGGAGAAGCTTACGAATACTTATTACATATAGGAACCATAAAATTACATAAAATTTACAAATAGTAAACTAATGCTTTGTTTTCACCTCAAACTAAATTTGAGGTGAAAAAATTATTAAATTTACAAATTATGAAATTTAAAGATTTTTCATAATTATTATCTTCCTCAAGTGTCTTCTAACCATTATTCATCAATGATTTTTTGACATTTGACATGGTGAAACCCTAATACCTAATGAGACTGAAACCCTAACACCTAAGACCTATTTGATGAAATGAATTGAACATAAACCTGAACCATTGACTGAACATTATGTAAAGAGGTTAGAAAATATGTGTCATGAGGGAGAAAACTAAGATTCACCCTACCATCAGTTGATCCATGACCTAATGGAATGCAACTCATCAGAATGGGACACCTAGTATGAAATGCAAAAGAGTGAATTTTGATCATTGATGGTAGTGTGAAGACACTGACACTAACATTAACTTCAATGGGGATGGTAGCTCCTTGGAGGTGCCAAGAACACTATAGACCTAGTAGTCTTATCCATTGGGCATGGAGTCAAAAACACAAACTGAAATGCATGACTGAAAACTGACGACTTGACATCAGAAACTGACACTGAAACTGTCTTGAAAATGACTGAAAAAATGACTCAAGACTTACTTAACTGAAGCAAGTACTTACAAAGCTTTTTAATGTCACCAAACCATCAAGATTTGAGGGCTTCAAATCATGATGACAACCACCTGCCTACTGATGAAATATGTACAATCATGTGAAGTGGGCCTTCCAATGTAACCAATCCAGCAAATGTCTACTTACTGAAATTCTGCTCTCACTTTCCCCGAGCAGGTAGAATGATGTACATGTAGGAAACTCACAATAACAAGTGAAACCAAGGCTTATGCTAACGAACCAGGCAACATTCATCTTTTCTAATGCTTGCAAAAGAATGCCGAAGGGATCTTGAAAATCCTGAAGCACTAGCTTGTCTTGAGATCCAGCAGCAAAAATACAAGTACTCCCTTAGTTCTGATCTAAAAGAACAGCTGTTTGTTGATTGATAGGAAGACATAGAGTAGTATAAGCTTCTGCTATTTGAGTGTTGGCTGTAAATTCCTCGACCATGAGAAATTCTGACTCAAATTATGGCATATTGTCTTTCTCAGGCCCAATTTCATAGTCTAAGCCTTTCTTAAACAGAAAACAATCTTCAAGATTATCAAACATGGCAGCCTTATCATTTTCATGAAAGAAAACAATATATGTTCATTGATATATACATCTAATTTCAAGATTGTCCTCATTTTCAAAAGTTGAAGAAGCTTCACCTACACCTTCTTGACGATGTGAACACTGTAAACCTACATTAGCTTGGGTTGTAACCTGGCCTTTCAAGAGTTGATCTATCTCATCTCCAGACAGAGGAGATAATACTTTTCGTTTTCCTTTGCTCAAACAATTATTGTCTTCTTGAAATACATGAAAAACATGAAAAACCTGAATGACAATCCCCAATTCCCTAGTCTTCTGAAATTTGAATACATTGTTGATCATCTTCATATGACATGGCAATCAAATTGTCATGTTTCTTATCACACTCATCAGCCATACAAGGGAAAACTTCAGATAGTTCTTGAAACTCAAAACTAACACTTCTATCATTTACCACTGAGTTATCCAAAGAAGATTTTTCACTTACATGAACAAAGATCTCATCTTGTTTTTCATAAAAGGATTGGATTACCTCCTCATGAAGACTTTGTTCTAATAAAATGAGATCACTTGGATCAATAACTTTTTCTTCTTCTTTCCATACGATCTCAACAACAGAGCTCTCCTTCATGGGATTCAGAACAAGGTACTCTTCATCATCACGATCTGAATCTAGATCTGAATTAGCCAACTTGACGTTATCACAATCTGAAATTGAAACTTGATTTCCCTATATATTGTCTTCTGCTATGAGTAGATCTGAAATAAGACCTTCTCTTTCATCATTTTCCATTGTACTAAGATCTTGATCCTGCTGTAAATTTTCTTGAGCATATTGATAAGTATCCTCTAAGCTCTATTTATGTTGCTGAAATGGATTTTCATACAGGGCTTCCATGATCTCATTATCCATGAAATCACCATCTTCATAAACTTTCTCAAGATTTTTAATAAAACTATAAGCATGTCCCCAGCGGAGTGGCGACTCCAGTGTCGAAGAATCCCAAGGTTCAAATTTTTTATGGCAACTCTACTCTTCAAGAATCAGTAGCTTGAAGAATTTCTTGGTGAATTCATTGTTATCAAAATGGATTCGCTTGATTGAAGGTATGCTCCCATGAGCCGAGATCACATTCCAGGTTTCCCAAATAAAATTCCTAAGGTAGATTGGCAAAGGAATTTGCCTATGTTTAAAGATGATGATAGGAATAATGTTGCTTTACATCTGGTTAGATTTCACATATATATTCGCAAGTTGAAGGTTGGTATTCCTAAAGACTGTTTGATGAAGATATTCATGGCCACTCTGGAAGGTGAAGCCCAATCTTCGTATGAAAGTTTTCCACCTGCTAGTAGTTACTGTTTGAAGGATTTTCATACCATGTTGTTTGAAAGATATAAAGAATCTTGTCCATCCTTAATATTAGTTCAGAATTGTTGTAGACATGCTTATAGTTTTATTGAAAATCTTGAGAAAGTTTATGAAGATGATGACTTCATGGATGATGAGATCATGGAAGCCATGTATGAAAATCCATTTCAGTAGCATAAAGAGAGCTTAGAGGATAATTATCAAGATGCTCAAGAAAATTTGTAGCAGGATCAAGATCTTAGTACAATGGAAATTGATGAAAGAGAAGGTCTTATTTCAGATCTGCTCATAGCAGAAGACAGTATGTAGGGAAATCAAGTTTCAATTTTAGATTGTGATAAAGTCAAGTTGCTAATTCAAATCTAGATTCAGATCATGATGATGAAGAGTACCTTGTTCTGAATCCCATGAAGGAGATCTGTTTTTGAGATTGTATGGAAAGAAGAAGACAAAGTTATTGATCCAAGTGTTCTAATTTCATTAGAACAAAGTCTTCACGAGGAGGTAATCCAGTCCTTTTATGAAAAACAAGATGAGATCTTTGTTCATGTAAGTGAAAAATACTTTGGATAACTCAATGGTAAATGATAGAAGTGTTAGTTTTGAGTTTCAAGAACTATCTGAAGTTTTACCTTGTATGGCTGATGAGTGTGATAAGAAACATGACAATTTGATTGCCATGTCATATGAAGATGATCAACAATGTTTTCAAATTTCAGAAGACCATGGAATTGGGGATTGTCATTCAGGTTTTTCATGTTTTGAAATGTTATTTCAAGAAGACAATAATTGTTTGAGCAAAGGAAAATAAAAAGTATTATCTCCTTTGTCTGAAGATGAGATAGATCAACTCTTGAAAGGTCAGGTTACAACCCAAGCTAATGCAGGTTTGTAATGTTCACATTGTCAAGAAGGTGTAGGTGAAGCTTCCTGCACTTTTGAAAATGAGGACAGTCTTGAAATTAGATTTATAGATCAATGAACAAATATTTTTTTCGTTCATGAAAATGATAAGGCTGTCATGTTTGATAATCTTGAAGATTGTTTTATGTTTAAGAAAGGCTTAGACTATGAAATTGAGCCTCAGAGAGACAGTATGCCAGAATTCGAGTCAGAATTTCTCATGGTCGAGGAAAATTTACAGCCAACACTAAGATAACAGAAGCTTATACTGCTCTATACATTCATATCAATCAGAAAACAACTGTTCTTTCAGATCAGAATGAAGGGAGTACCTGTAATTTTGCTGCTGGATCTCAAGACAAGCTAGTGCTTTAGGATTTTCAAGATCCCTTCGACATTCTTTTGCAAGCATTAGAAAATATGAATTTTGCTTGGTTCGTTAGCATAAGCCTTGGTTTCGCTTGTTATTGTGAGTTTCCTACATGTACATCTCTACCTGCTCGGGGAAAGTGAAGCAGAATTTGAGTAAGTAGCCATCTGCTGGATCAGTTACATTGGAAGGCCCACTTCACATGATTGTACATATTTCATCAGTAGGCAGGTGGTTGTCATCATGATTTAAAGCCCTCAAATCTCAATGGTCTGCTACCGTTAAAAATATTTGTAAGTACTTGTTTCAGTTAAGTAAGTCTTGAGTCATTTTTTTAGTCATTTTCAAGATAGTTTCAAAGTCAGTTTATGTCATCAAGTCGTCAATTTTCAGTCATGCATTTCAATTTTTGATTTTGACTCCATGCCCAATGGATAAGGCTACTAGGTCTACGGTGTTCTTGGCACCTCCAAGGAGCTACCATCCCCATTGGAGCCAATGTTAGTGTCAGTGTCTTCACACTGCCATCAGTGATCAAAATTCACTCTTTTGCATTTCATACTAGGTGTCCCATTCTGATGAGTTGCACTCCATTAGGTCATGGATCAACTGAGGGTAGGATACATTTTAGTTTTATCCCTCATGACACATATCTGCTGACCTATTTACATAATGTTCAGTCAATGGTTTAGGTTTATGTTCAGTTCATTTCATCAAATAGGTCTTAGGTCTTAGGGTTTCAGTCTCATTAGGTATTAGGGTTTCACCATGTCAAATTTCAAAAAATCATTGATGAATAATGGTTAGTAGACACTTGAGGAAGACAATAATTATCATAAAGCTTTAAATTTCATAATTTGTAAATTTAATAAGTTTTTCACCTCAAACTCAGTTTGAGGTGAAAACAGAGCATTGGTTTACTATTTGTAAATTTTATGTAATTCTATGGTTCCTATATGTAATAAGTGTTCATAAGCTGCTCCTAGTCACATTGCCAACTCCTGCCACTGCAAATTTAAATCATTCAAAACATCACTCTATCAGATTTCAATGAAAAAGGGTCAAGCATCCACAACTAAAAAACAGAGCATTTGACAAAGCCAAAGAACTTTATAAAGTGGGTTTTGATTAATGAAAAAACAAAAAAGTGAAATCTATAAAAAGGTTATCCATGTGTTATCTCACTTCATTGTTGAATTTGTAAGTGCTAAGGAGAGAAAAAATCACAATTTTGAGTGTTATTGGGCTAAGGGAAGAAATTATGGCAGTTTGTGGAAAAATAGAGGGCATTACGCACCTGGCAGTTGGCGCTACGCATACAAAGAGCACTATGCACCTGTAGAGTTCTCATAGTTAAAAAGTGAACGGGTGCTGCACATACAAAGAGCGTTGCGCCCCTGAGAGGTAGCGTTGCGCTCCTGCCCACTGAGCTTCAAAACGACTCAAGTCACCCTAATTCACTTCAAATTCCTCAATTGGCCTCTCATCAAGTAAAGCTTCCCACCTAGTTTAGCAAGGGTTTTTCATCAATTGTGGTGATTTTCATATCTCAAAAAACTAAAGCCTAGGTATCCTCTAAACTGTCTCATAGATTTGCAAAGGGTACTTGTTTTCTATTGTTTCCATTCCCTTAATCTATTTTCCCTAAAATCCATTCCCTTAATCTATTTTCCCTAAACCGTAACCCTCCACATATAAACCCTCTACACACTATTCCTAGAACCCTAAACCCTACATACCAAATCCTTCACTCCCTAAATCCCTTTCATATCCTCATTCACCTAACCTATTTTCCTTTTTAAATCTCTTCATACTCATCTTCATTCACCCTTTTCCTTCATTCCACCGCTAGTATTCACAGTCATCAAAACCAATGGAGAGGGATAGTGATTATGAAATGAAGGAAGATACCCTTAGTGATAGTTCTACGGAAATAAATTTGTAGCAGAAGAAGCCTCACAAAGGGGGAAAGATAATTAGGGAGGAACCCATTAGTTTGAGGGAATTGCTTGCTTGTCTACTTTCCATCTCATGTTTGAAACATCAGTCATGTTTTGGTTTCTGTGAAATGGTGGAGAGGGTCAAATTCCATCATGAATTAGCAAGGTTATTTATGACACGTCTGGACAATAATGAGGTAAACCTTGCTGGAGTTACCTTTCTGGACAGTAATGAGGATAGTACATTGACATGGAGAACTATGAGCCTTACATCAAGGCTAAATACCATGGAAAATTGAGGAGAGTGTTTCCCTTCATATTCTTGGAGGATAGGTTTGCTCCACTCATGAAGATCATCATCAAATACTTTACTTGTGAAGGTAGGTTTTCATGGTTGTATGCCTATCACATTAGCTTGTTGATGCATTTTACTAGAGTGAGGATGATGGATATTCCTTACTTCATGTTCTGGAATATTGAGAAGATGGTACTTTTTGTCAATAAGGAACCATATCCCAAAATTTAAACAACATCTTTCATTATTCTTTGATTAAAATCATTTTCCTACATTAGCTAAACCTTATCAACATGCCATGGGAGACTTTCATTTCCCATGAGATGTTCAAGGGCCCACAGATCTTTTCATCAGTGCATCAGGAGGAAGGTGAACCTTCAGGACATGAACAAGCCAAAGAAACTAAAACTGTTGGAGTGACAGTGTCTATGACATATTATAGGGGCACTAGGGGGCTCTTTGTAGCTGCTAGGTGAGTATTATCTCCACAAAGTGTGGAAGGGGTCTCGCCTTCATCTTCAGATCACAGGAAACTGCTATCTCCACAAGGAGTGGAAGGGACTTTGCCTTCTTCTTCAGCAAAATAGGTACATGTTGGGCAGCACAGCAAGGGCAAAGGTAAAGCCAAAGGAAAAATGCAGGAGAAGGATCCTAGTGATGGGCAAGAGAGGGACTTTGACCTAGTTCATCATGAGGAGACACATGGAATTGATGTCAATGATGTGGATACTCAAAGTACAAAGATAACTAAAGACATGATCATCAAGAAGAAAGAGGCTGACATTCAAGCCTTGTTAGTCAATTTAGAGAGGGAAACGTGGATTATCAATTATCTTGAGAAAGAAAACAAGCAATGAACTAACAAGCAAGTCATCATGGAGTTGCAAATGATCAAGGGGAGCGGCAAGAGGCAAAGAAGGTGAAGGTCAAGATGACCTCCATTGAGCAAGAGATTGAGAATGATCAGGAAACTTGGCTAGAAAGGGTTAACATACACCTTGAGAAGCTTCTTGAGAAGGCCAATAAAGAAAAGAAGATTCTTCGCCACATGGCCTGTCACTATATGACCCGGAACAAAATATGCAATATAAGGATGAGGAAGCTTAAGGAAAGATTAAGGAAGGATTTGAGAAGCAAAAAGGAGAAAAACAAGTTGGAAATCCTAGTTGATAATTCATTAACTCATCAAAGCAGTGCATGAGGGTGCCTTGTGCCAATTTTGGGAAAATTTTGGTAAAATTTTGTAATTTTCAAATTTTAAATTTTGCAACACAGGAAATCACAACGGTGGCGTTGCGCTTTTGATTGGGGCACTTGTTGGAAGAATGGCCTCCTTATTTGGATCCAGCATGAAAAAATAAGAAAACCCAGAAAGATTCATCAAATTTGGAGCAAATCTAGGTCACCTAAAGGTCAAAAACCATCAAAAATGACCTCTCTGTCACTTTTTGGACACAGAGGAAGAAGCCTTGGGAGATTCCAATTTTGAGGGGGGAAATGACCTCTAAATTCAGAAATTCAAGATGTTCCAGAAACGAGATAGGCATACCTTTACAACAAGCCATCTTGGGCTCGATTTTGTTAAGGGGAAGGCCCCCAAAACTGGGTTTGAAAAGGCACTGCACATAGGATGAATTTTGCCAGTTTTGCTCAAAAGTCAAAATTTCGCCTAGTTTTTCTACAAGTTGAATTGTACTCTCATTTTGGGTGAATATATGAATGTAAATGATGCTATGTTATGTAAATGTAATTGTAAAATGACTCTTGAGGGTAGTGTTGTGCTGTACAACAACCCCCACATTTCAAGAAAAAAATTTCTTTCTAACTATAATATGAAATGGGTCCCTTTTAAACATAGATGTGTGAATAAATTGGTATCAACTCATCATTAGAAAATTCTTCATCAAAAGGTCCAATGGAAATTTTATATAATAAACCTTTTGAACTATAATGAAATTGGTCTTATGGATAAATATAAATTTCTTTGTTGTTGCGATAAAGCGATCGCAAGATCACATATCACAACAATAAAGAAAACATAATGCAAAGACCCATTGA
>APFE030864426.1:32047-48825 GCA_000404065.3 Pinus taeda | reverse complement strand
AAATATCAATATGGATACTCAGATTGATCCCAAGCTCCTACAAGAATGGCAACAATTTGACTCTATTATAAGCAATCTGGAAGGTCCACAAGGTGCCAGCACACCCAAAGTAACAGTCGGACAAGATACGGCGTCAACAACAGTTCCAATTGAAGGAACCAGCAGCCTATCCACCAGCATGGATGCAGAAATAATTCCAAAAGATCCATCCGATCAAATTATTTTGCAGATAGAAGACGTACCTCCATTAGATGTCTTTTACAGTCCCAAACACAGGGCTGTAGTGAAAAGACAGAGAAAAAGGAGAAGACTTGATCAATCTTCCTTGTTTCCAGCACAAACAGAGACAACTAATGTAGTGTGGAAAGAAGAGTTTAACCCTTCCGATGACCTTACAAAACTTTCTCAGTATGCCGGAGCTTATTCGGCAGCTACTATGGATAAGGCATCGAAAGTAAGTAATCTACTTAAAGAAAAGGACCAAGCAATTGTTTCGTTGTAGTCACATGTGTCCAAAGCACAATAGAAAATTGAACAGTTGGAACAACAACTATCAACACAACAGCAGATAAACAATCAATTGAATAAGCAGTGGATTGAGGAGAAACAAAGGATAGAATTAAGCGCGGTACAAAAGCAAAAGGAATTATCCGAAGCATTGGCCAGAATAAAGACAATGAATGAACAAATGATGAAGACTAAAGACGAGCAAATTGTTCAACTGTCACACCAAATAGAAAAGTTCAAAAGTCTTCCGCAACCATCAGATTTCAGGTCCGAAGCTCTCGAAATAAACAAAGCATTGGTTACACAGCTAAGACTACTATGTCATAACATTTCTCTGGTTGAGCCCCTTTGTGATAAAACTGCATCAATAGTTGACAAATCAATCGATGCTAGGCAGGATTTGGAATAGGCCGATGAGATTCTAACTAACTTTCTTGCTTGGCAAGACACCAATGAAGGGTAGGCCGCCAATCTACCTAAAATTCTAGAGTCACACAAAGAGATCCTTTTCTTAGAATGGCAGTCACAGCTAATGAAAGCAGAGAGAGAAATCTCAAGATGCAGATTATATACAAGTAATTTAATTGAGTTAATCAATAACACTCTTTATCTATCTAACATGATTTCACAGTGCACTCCAGGTAAACTTCCGTCAGCCAAAGCATTGGAACAAGCATGCAATCAAGAATTGGAGAAGAATGGAAGATTAATTGCCGACATCCAAAGTTTAACTTGGGATACCTATTGGTTTTTCTTAGTAAAATCATACAATCAAAGGGCTTCCCTCAAATGTTTAACCGATGTGATCAGTTGCATCATGCCCAAAATCCATGATGCCACATACTGAGCTCAACTACATTCTTGTCTCACTCATCCTCCAGAATTGGAACCAATGCTTGCAATCTGCCAGCTCAAATCAAAAGGAGATCATCTGAAACAATGAATCACGCTGCTGACTGCAAACAAACCTATTGTTGAGAAGATACTCATGATTTAGATGTACCAATTAGTAGCATTTTATTTTTGTAATTAGTTAGTGTAATTAGTATTTATAGACCCTTTCATGCATTTAGAAAGGGTCCTCATTTTTTTGTATAAACTCAAATCTGGAAGTCGCACTATTGTGCTTCTGGTATATTTTTTTTATAAAGACTAGGTCAGTATTCTGAATTTTAACGAAGAAAGCTTTGATGGGATGTGCACTCTTGCCTTGATGTGAAAGTGTCTCTAAGTTGGAAGAAGGAATTTGAATGCGATTAATATCAGGAGTGATCCAAATAACATATGGTACTATTATCTATGCTCTTGTTTCATTCTTTTGTGTGAATCATCATTTGTTTAATCTTGCTATCATTGGATATATGTATGTGTTTTTAACAACAGTCATTAACTTATCAAACATCATCCTAGATCATGCAGTTGAATCCATCTTGAAAAAAGGTCTCAATTTTGCCATAACCCCTAATAAAATACCTGTAGAAGAAGTTATCAGTAATATCGAAGTAGCCATTAAAAACTTAGATATAGCAAAAAGTGAAGAAATGAGACAAGATATTGCTAAAATTTTGAGAACTGCTAAACCTCCTACATCTAACATTTCCATAGATGAAAAAAGAGCTTTAAACAACCTAAGAAAAAATAAAAGCATAGTCATCCTAAACGCTGATAAGGGTAACGCAATGGTAATCATGAACAGAAGAGATTATGACATTAAAATGGAAGAACATCTAAACAATAGTGGTTGCTATAAAATAATTAACAAAGATCCCAATGAGAAAATCATGCACGAAGTAATTAAGAAAATCAAAGAATCATCCTTAGATGATGTCACAAAAAAGAAAATCATTCCTAATAGTTCCATTATTCCTAGAATTTATGGGGCTCCTAAAGTCCATAAACCTAACACACCTCTCAGACCTATAGTTAACACCATAGGTTCCCCCACTTACCTGCTGGCAAAACACCTGGCCAAAAACCTTAGACCCTTGTCTGGCAATACCCCTTCTTATATTAAAGACTCCTATTCTTTTGTTCAATGGATTAATAACATAGAAATGAAAGATAAAGATCTTATGGTTAGCTTTGATATTGTATCCCTTTATACCATGATTCCTATTGATGAAGCTATTGAGATCATGAGGAACCTCACTGATAAAGAAACTGTGGA
Organism: Pinus taeda; assembly: GCA_000404065.3. Lineage (NCBI taxonomy): Eukaryota > Viridiplantae > Streptophyta > Pinopsida > Pinales > Pinaceae > Pinus > Pinus taeda. The sequence continues at coordinate 46,151 of APFE030864426.1, read as the reverse complement.
TCTTTTGGAACTATGCTTGAAATCTTCTTACTTCAGTTTCAAAGGAATAATTTATGAACAAACTCATGGTGTGGCTATGGGTTCTCCTCTATCCCCCATAATTTCCAACATCTTTATGGAACATTTTGAATAGAGGGCTCTTAGGTCATTTCCATACACCCCTGAAGAATGGAAAAGGTTTGCAGACGACATATTTGCCAAGTGGAGTCATGGAAAAGAAAAACTTGACCTATTCCTCAATCACTTAAATAGCCTCTCTGACCACATAAAATTCACCATTGAAATTGAAAACAACAACCAACTTCCCTTTCTTGATGTCCTTCTAATTAAAAGAGAAGGGTTTCTTGGTTTCCAAGTCTATAGAAAGAAAACTCATACGGAAAGATATCTACATGCAAATTCCCATCACCACCCTAAAAAAAAGATAAGCATCATTAGGACCTTAACTACTAGGGCAGTCAGAATATCTGACCCTGACTATTTAAATGATGAACTCAACCATCTTCACAAAGTGTTTAAGCTAAATGGCTATAATAAAAATACCATCAAGAAAGCCATGCACTTATCCCTAAGCAAGAAAAAGAATAATACTAATGATCAAAATTTATCAACTGCTAAGGTATCCCTTCCATACATAAAAGGAACCACTGATAAAATTACTAAAGTTATTAACAAACATAACATTAATGTAGCATTCACCCCTACTAACACCATCAGACAATTATTCAACTCAGGTAAAGATCCCATAAACCCTAACCTTCAAAAAGGCGTTTATGTGATTCCTTGCTCATGTGGTAAATAATACATAGGTGAAACAGGTAGGTCTCTTAATATTAGAATTAAAGAACACACTGCTGACTTAAGAAGAGATAGAACTTCTAAATCAGCCTTAGCAGAACATGTCCACTCTTCCTCCCATTACATCTGCATGGAAGAAACCAAACTCGTGAAAAAAGAGGAACACTATCTTAAAAGGAAAATGAAAGAAGCCATTGAAATAGAAAAAAAGGAAAAACAACTTTAACCGTGATGACGGATTAAAACTAACACCTAGAAACCTTTACTTGAAATCTTAAAAAAACAATAATCAGCTCTTACCCCTTATATTAACCTATTCCCTCCTCTCTTAAAAAATCTGTATAAAATTTACCTTAATCATCCTCCTTAAACATTAAATCATCTAACAAATTTAAACATAAATCTGTTATAGATTCTTCACATCTGATATAATACATATAGTTGTAAATTTAAACAATTAAAAATTAACCCTAGGAATTTTAGATAATACTATAAAAATATCTCACCAATCCTATAAAATTAATTAATTAATTAAATTAATTAATTGAATAAATAAATTAAAGAAAACTAACTAACCAAATGCAAATACTTTAATTAGTAAGAAAATAAATAAATATTAATAAATAATAAATTAATTTAACTTTTAATTAATTAAAAAATAAAATAAATTATTTAATTAAAAATAAAAATGGCCGACATAATTTCTCACTTCCTTCCTTAATAACCTATATATATAACCTAAACATAGCTCATGGATATATCATTAAGGTTTGAAGATTATCTATTGTCGCATCCCCTGATGATGGACTCACTTGGCAATCTGAAACATTGGGTTCAAAAAACTCTATAACAGGTCATTCCTCCTCTATCTAGTCCTTATATTTTTTACTATTGAATGTTTAAGGAGTGTTATTATTTCAATCATATCTGTATCAGTGATATATAAAGAATAGTGTAATAATGTTTTAATGATTACTTTGCTCAACTACTTGAACAAAGTAATTATCATATGAATAAATGTCTTTAGTTACCAATAGAGTCATCTATATGCCTGTTTTTGGATAAAGATAATCAGACATTACACTAATACAGAAATTTCCCTGGATAGGATAGTTGTTCACATTTTTACTTTTTAGATTAAATCATTCATCCATTATCATTATATTAGAGAACCACCCATTCATCCATCCCCTTTTATTCATCATTGGGAAACAGGTCCCATTATTTCTAGTCGGAGCCACCACACCAAACGAAAAAGGAGCTTCTTTTAAGGTCCGGACCGAGTAGTTTTCCCCGATGTTGTTGCAGCAATTTTTGAGGCTTCAACATTTTTGGCACTAGAAGGAGGGCATGAACTGTGAATGGCGAGCAAACCAAACCTATAGACCATTCTGAGAGTAAATCTCCCTCCACCTCACCTCGGACCTCCTGTTTGCATTCTGGAACACGAGTATTAAAATGAGAAGAAGAGGAGTCAACTACCACTACTCAATCCCATCATACTCCAGATCGATTAAGTCCTGAGTCTCCTGAAGTTCAGTCTCTCATCTAGAAACTTCAAGGCTTTTCGATATCACCATAGAAATCTGAAGTGTCTCAAGGCAGTGAGACTTCACAATTCAATCTACCTCACCCTCTCACCAGACTTCAAAGCGGAAAACTCAGTATTGAACCTACTGAGTTGCCTTTACCCAAAAGGAAAAGGGCTAAAAAGAACACTAAAGGATCTGACAGTGAGACTTTCTCATCATCATCCTCCATTTCATCTTCCCCAGTGTGAAGTCAACCATCCACACCTCCATTACACATTGTCGTTCTGTAGGGATCAACAACTTCAACATCCCAACCTATTCAATCTTCAATATCAACTCCTTCCCAAACATGTGGAATTTCATCAGCAATATCATTTGTTATTAGTTCTGCGATGGCTCAAAATCCATGGAGTAGTCCTGGTGTGGTCACTATGCCTGCTCTATTACACCCATTACCAGATTTTCCTGAAAAATGGTTACCGAAATTTAATCCAAATGTTGGAACACAAGCTGAAGAACATATTAACAATTTCATGTTATCGGTAAATTTAAAAGCAGTGACAGAGGAAGATGTTGGCATTAGGCTTTTCCCTTATACTTTACAAGGATTCGCTGGGTCTTGGTATTTTTCCCTGTCCTCTGGATCCATTACCAGTTGGAACATTTTTCAAGAACAATTTCTCACTAAGTATGGCAATGATAGATCTTTAGCAACATTAATTAACGATCTCTCTAATCTTAGGATAGAATCTAAAGAACCTATCAAGGAATTCAATTCGTGATTTAATAAACTTTTAAATAAGATTCCAACCGCCTCGAAACCAAGTGAGCAAATCAGAAGTGAATGGTATATAACAGCCCTACCTTCAAATATAGCAATTTTTGTAGATAGAGCTCCAAAACCAACTTTAGCTGAAAACATGAAAGAGGTGCTTGCTGTAGAGAAACACATTATTGCTTTAGAAAAGAAAGCTGCTCTTGAAGATAGAAAATCCAAAAAAGTTTCTTTTAAACATGATTCAAAGAAGAAAACCCCTAAAGATCCATATGATATGGAGGGTCTACAAAAGATCCTCAAGACTATGTCAAATGAAATGGTTGAAATCAAAAAACAAGTAGTTGAAACTTCAACAAAGAGGTCATTTAGAAATTTTAAGAAACCTGAATCAAAACCACCAAATGCTATATCTAATGCAGACTTATATCCTGAAGAAGAAGAAGAAGAAGAAACAATCTTGCCATCCAAGGAACTCGAAGAAGAGGAGACTGTTGAATGCCATAGGATGTGGGATTTCATTTTACCTAACTCCGATACAGAAAATGAACAAGAGGCTTTCCCTGTGATTACCAGGAGTAAAGGTACTCCTGAACGTGTCCAGTCAACTTCAAAGAAAAGGAGTGTAGGTACCACTACTATTAAAGAAAAGGTTCCCACAAAGAAATCTACGGCAATACCATCCCAAAATCAACCATCATCTTCAAACCTACCTTCAACATCTAAGACGTTGGTAGTGTCGGATTCAATGGATTACAATATTATTGATGATATGAAGAAGACAAAGGCAAATATTACTATGTTTGAACTTAGAAAACTCAAACATCAGCAAAAATTACTTCTTAAAGAGCTAAATGCCATCCCTTCTTCACCTCTTCCTAATGTTGTGTTCTCCAAAGCTGCAAATGATTCAGGTCAACCACCTCCTGGTAGAGTGGAAGCTACTGATTCAGATTTAATTGGAGACAGCTCAAATTCTCATACTCCCCCTTTTCTCTTGACCTATGAGATCTATAATAGAAATCTGCATAACTGTTTGATTGACTCAGGGGCATCCTCTAACATAATGCCAGCTTCAGTTTGTTCCAAACTAAACATTGAACCCCAAAAGACTACAATTCATATTGTACAGTTGGATAGAACTAAGGTCTAGGTTTTAGGAGAAATCAACTCAGTAACTATCAGGTTATCAGCTGATCCACCAGTGGTTCAGAGAATTGATATTTTAATCACCGATATACCTGAATTTTATGGTTTAATTTTGAGTAGAGACTGGTCTGAGAAACTCCATGGTTATATTTCTACCGATTGGTCCCATATGTGGCTACCTTATAAAGGAAAGCCAAATCAGATCAAAATCAATCAAGAGAAACATCTGACCCATATTGTCACTGAATTTGAATAGGAAAATCAACCAATAGCATTCAATAACAATATTTTGGGGAATTACTCATCCGAAACATTCTTTGGCAATTTCACTTCCCAACCATCTCCTTTCTCAGTTAATAATTTCACATCCCAAATTGAAATTTTTTCACAAACCGATAAATCAAGATGTGTCAATATTGTCGAGGAAACTGTAAATAAAATTGTTGATGATTCTTTATTTTGGTCACTATACTTTGATGGGTCTAAATTTAGTGAAAGTGCAGGAGCAGGGTGCATTTAGTTAGCCCTGAAGGAGAAAAAACTATGTTATCATGCAGATTGGAATTTGAATGTACAAATAATACGACTGAATATGAGGCCTTAGTTCAAGGACTCTACAAAGCTATTGGTCTTAAAGTTCAATTTTTGAAAGTGTTTGGTGATTCAGAAATTGTTATAAAACAAGTTAGAAATACAATTCATTGTCTTTCTAGTCATCTCAAACACTATCAGTCCTTGGTACAGGAACCCATATCTCAATTTTTAGCATTCAATATTTCTCCTATCCCTAGGTCCCAGAATGAAGCAGCAGACCTATTAGCCAATGTCGCTTCTGAACTCTTTCCTTCTGAAGATTACAGCCCAGACGGATTTTCAGTGGAGTTAATTTTTAGACCATCAATTCTCGACAATGTCACCAATTGGCGAGTGTTTAATCATGACGAAGACATTTTAAATTTCTTGACTTCCGACAAGTTCGATGATGATCAAATCATTGATGAAAGTGATCATGACCTTCAAATGAAAGAAAAGCAAGAAGAAAACTCAATACCAAAACCAGTGGTTAAGCTAGAAGATCTTTATGATATCAAAGACAGGTTTAAACAGGTGACCAATTCAAAGCTCCAGAGTTCCACTTTAAGATTTAAATTGATAAACCTAGGTACTGAGGAAAACCCTCAAAACATCAATTTGGGATTAGGACTTTTGTTAGAAGAAAGAACAACATTCATTAGGTTATTACGAAAAAATAAATATGTCTTCGCTTGGAAATATGATGAATTGAAAACATACGATGCATCGATCATTTAGCATACTATTCCAATACTTTCTGAACAAAAACCAGTGCAACAAAAGTTAAGGAAAATTCATCCTAACCTAGAGAGTGAAATAAAAACTGAGCTAAACAAACTCTTGAAGGCTAATATCATTTTTCTTGTCAAACATTCAAACTGGGTATCCAATATGGTGCCAGTTAGAAAGAAAAATGGCGACATCAGGATTTGCATAGATTTCAGAAATCTTAATAAAGAAAGCCAAAAGGATAACTTCCCTTTACCTACCATGGAGCAGACACTCCATTTAGTAACTAGTTCTGAGTTAATGTCTTTTTTAGATGGTTTTTCAGGATATAACCAGATTTTGGTCCATCCTGATGACAGGCTTAAAACTACCTTCAGAACTAAGTGGGGAACTTATGCTTCCAAAAAATGCCTTTGGACTTATCAAGCAGAGCTACATTCCAAAGAGCAATGGATATAACATTCAAAGGATTGATCAATAAAACAGTAGTTGTCTATTTAGATGATATTACTGTATTTTCCAAGAAAAGGTCTAATCATTTACATGATTTAAAACAAATCTTTGAACACTGCAGAAGGTATGGTATCTCGCTTAATCCAAAAAATTCCTTTTTTGCTCTTAATCAAGGAAATATTTTGGGCTTCATTGTTTCAAAAGATGGTATTTATATTGATCTAGATAGAATTAAACAGATTTCTGATATTCCATTCCCTCATAATAAAAAATCCATGCAATCATTTTTGGGTCAAATTAATTTTGTTAAACGATTCGTTCCAGATTTTTCCCAGATTATTGTACCATTGCAAACAATGATTAAGAAAAATTCGGTGTTTAAATGGGGATCCGTAGAAAAAGAGGCATTTGATTCTATCAAACAATCAATAATTAACGCCCCTGCTTCAAGTACTACCAATTTTTCAAGTCATTTAATATTGTATACTCTCGCATCTGCCTCGTCTTATGCAACAGTGCTGACTCAAATTAATGATCAAAACTTGGAAGCACCAATTTCATTTTACAGTTCAAATCTTCAAGGTGCTAAAATTAATTATTCGGAAGTTGAAAAGCAAGCCTTTGTTGTATACAAAGCCGTTAAACACTACAGACCCTTTCTCTTAAAAGCTCACACAAAAGTTATAGTTCCTTTTTCAACAGTAGGACAATTACTAATTCAAATGGAATTAGGAGAAAAAAAGGGCAAATTGGGTCACAGCGTTACAAGAATATGACTTAGAAATCAAGCCAGCAAATATTCTCAAAGGCCAAGGTTTTTGCAGGTTGTTAGTAGGAGCATCCAATATTCAAGAACCAGAAGGTACAGAAAATACTGAAGAAATTAATCAGATAAGTATCACAGATCCTCAATCACAATATGCAGATCTGATTTTCTATTTAAAAAATGGATATGCACCTTCTAATCTCTCCTATAAAAACAATCGTGCCATTAGATTGAAAGCAAAAAACTTCATAATTGTAGATGATGTACTGTTTAGGCGAAATTATGATTCAATTCTATCGCGATGCTTAGAAAAACCTGAAACACAAAAAGTTTTGCAAGAGCTACATGACGGACCAGCAGGAGGGCATTTTGGAGCTGATACAACAGCTCACAAAATCATTTATGTTGGATATCATTGGCCCACCCTGTTGAGAGACACTCACGAAGATGTAAGGAAATGCCGAAGTTGTCAAATCTCCAGTGGAAGACAAAGAAAACCAGCTTTCCCTTTGCAACCAGTGAACATTGAACAACCTTTCGAACAATGGGGATTGGATATCATCAGGGAAATCACTCCACATTCATCCAAACAACATAAGTATATCCTTACTACCACTGATTACTTTACTAAGTGGGTTGAAGCAATTCCTCTGAAGACAACAAACTCTGAGGCAATTATGGAATTCATACATCAATTCATTATTACTAGGTTTGGTGTCCCAAACGCTCTTTTTTTTTATAATGCATCTTATTTCTATGGAAATTATATGTTTGAGTTTGCTATTAAAAGAGGGTTTAAATTGAAGCATTCTACAAATTACTATCCCCAAGGTAATGGTTTAGCAGAATCCACCAATAAAAATCTTATTAAAATCATTAAGTGAACTATTGAGCAGAATCATAAAAACTGGCATAAATCTTTGATATTTGCACTATGGGCTGACAGAATAACACAGAAGTCCTCCATAGGTACTTCTCCATTTAATCTAGTATATGGGAAGGAAGTTGTCATACCAACCAATTTAGTACTTCCATCTCTAGCTTTAGTGCAGTTTATTGAAGAAAGTCCCTCATATTCTATTCAACTAAGACATGATCAAATTTTAAAACTAGAAGAAGAAAGGGAAAAAGCTATAATTATACATGCAAAACATCAGTAAATTATCAAGTCATCTTTTGATTCAACTTCATCCAATTCAAAGCAATTACAAGTTGGTGATCTAGTTTTGAAATGGGACAAAGCCCATGAGGATAAATGAAAACACACTAAGTTCCAGAAAATGTGGCTTGGACCATTTCAAATCAACGAAAACATGGGCCCTTCCACTTTCATATTGCAAGATCTATCAGGTAAGAGAGATTCTCTTTCTGTTAATGGCCTTATCTTGAAAAAATTCTTCAATTGAGGAGGTAACCCCTTCTCCCTTTGTAAATATTCAATTTTTAGCAAAATTTGTGTTCATATTTTTTAGGATTATTGGAAAATAAAGTTGTAAGATGCCTTCCATTGGCCTTTTCTATACTGAAAAATTTTCTCAAAAGAAATAGTTATGATATTTACTTTTAAAAATGGAGACCTTAAACAAAAGGAAAATTTCTAGGAAATTAGGTATATTTAGATTTTGAACCCCATTTTATTTTTGTGAAATATTCTCAAGATTTAGGAGTATTGTAAATCATTTTAATGTTTTTTAATGGCCTAAAAAATGGTTATCAATACAAAAATAGAAGCTGATTCAATCTTAGCATATTCAACTCTTACCCTGTCATCCATGCTCTCTTAAGGAGAAAATTGTTCATCCCATTCATCAAAGTTTATGATTACTCAGAGTGTAAATCTAAAATATATTTGATATAAAAGATAAGAGGTCTTATTACAAGCTTGCTTACCATGATCATTGGGGAATAGTTCAACTGAAATTACCAATACTGCATGCCAAAACAGGGTAATGGCTTATAATTATAAGACAAGGGGTCTCATCACGAGCCAGCTTGTTCAGTTAAATTTCAACCAGTGAATGGCATTGTCAAACAGTTGGCCACCAAACCAGGACAATGGCTTTTTATCTTGCAAAATAAGTAAAAAGAAAAGTGATACAAAAAAAATGAAGGCATATTTTTGGATTCATTATTTTAATTATACTTTAAAATGGATGGGATAATGAACGATTAAATGGTTAAAAGGTATCCCTGTCGAGACTATAGACGTTTGCTGGCAGCAGAGGCTCTACCTATGACAAAGTTGTCATTATAAAGCTAAGTTGGAAAAGTTCTTTGTTTTATCATTATCAACCAATTAAGGCTAATTTAAAACTTAGAATGTATTTAATTTTAACAAGAGAAGAAAATAGCATAAATAGCTATTATTATATTCAAAATTTATATATACCTAGTTATATTAGAATTCACCTCTTAGATAAGATTTCCATATAAAGAAAGTTTAAGTATTTCAACATTTCTCAGCGATAATTTTTTCTCCCAGTGATTCGCCAACTGTTGTGCTGTACAACAACCCCCCCATTTCAAAAAAAAAAATTATTTCTAACTATAATATGAAATGAGTCCCTTTTAAACATAGATGCGTGAATAAATTGGTATCAACTCATCATTAGAAAATTCTTCATCAAAAGGTCCAATGGAAATGTTATATTATAAACCTTTTGAACTATAATGAAATTGGTCTTATGAATAAATATAAAGTTCTTTGTTGTTGCAATAAAGCGATCGCAAGATTGCATATCACAACAATAAAGAAAACATAATGCAAAGACCCATTGACTTACTCCAATCTGAAAAGCGAACAACTATCGGTTATCGGGAAAAGTGAATAGAAAATGTAATGAAAGGCACTCCCCTGTTTCTCCGATGCGATATCGCTATCGGCAATCGGAGGATATAATGCAGCGCATATTTAAGACACCTTTAAATCTCCTGATGTGATAAGGTGTATCAACATCAGGGATCAGTGATTTTGCAATAACATAAGTAATACGACACAAGCTCATCCCCGATTGCGATCCAATAAATCAAGGCGCGAGTTTCAAAATAGATTTAAAAGGCTTGCAAGCATTATTTTGGATTATTATTAAAGCCTTCCCGTTCACTTCATCAATCACCGATAGCGATTTACTTTTAATTATCCGCCAAAAACCCAGCCATGCTTGAATGAATCATTTGGCATATAAACGATATGATGGATATTTAAAACTCCTTCACTATGATTGACAGGTTAAATGGCCAATTAATGAAGCAATTATGACGAGATTTTCCCTAGATTGTGTCTGCGGCATTTTCACTATAATCTTCGATTATTCGCTAATTGATATAATTATTTCATATTGGCTCATACTACCTATTCTCTGTATCACGTTGATTTCATTCCTTGCGCATAACTCCGCTGAAATAAAAAATTTGAACCAGATGGGAAAGAAATCCAAGAGATCTGCGACAGCAGCGGTTCCCGCAGTAACAGTGCAACCCACCAGTGATCTAGGACCAAGAAGAAAGGGTTTAATTTCAGACACTACATGTCTTGGCCTTGGAAACACAAGTTGGCAAAGAATCTATAATTTAATTGAAGCAGAGGAGCCTGAGACAATACCAGTACAAGCTACCGCAGATTCAACTAGAAAATCAGAAGCTTCCCTTAAAGATTTAGTTGATTCATATTTGCACAGAATAGCAGCACGTGAGAAAATTCTTCCATACACTGATGTAGTACGATGGGCAGTAGAGGAGATTCTGGTTTTAAACAGAACATTTTGCATAGTTGACGGAAGGATTTTTGGCTCATTTTAGCCAGATGACTTAAGGAAAATGTATCACTTGCCCGAACCTCAAAAGAAATACAATAAAGCCTTTCTTGAAAAGTTCGCAAACGAGAATGATACTGAATCGGCCGCAATTCGGGAGTGGAGATAGAACCTCACAAGGCACAAACATAAATCCTCAGGTAAGTACTCTATAGATTCATTATGTTCTCCTTAATGTTATGCCAGAGAAATGATGTGTAGAATTTGGGGATTACATGATTCTACAAAGTTCACTATTGAAATGGTTCCTTTAATGGAAGTGGCAGTTAACAGTGAAGTAATGGATTGGGCAAACATATTATCAGATAAATTAGCCACTGCAATTCTTGAATTTAGAGCAAAAACTCGCGTAACCGACAGGTCTATTCCTCCGTTTTATTATAGTGCTTATATTTTAGATACTCTTTGTTTGAATTCTGAGTTTCCTTATTTGGGTGGAGATGGACTTCACAAGCCCCTATGCCAATCCACATTTATCATCAAAAGTTATGGAAGGTGCACTATAAGGACCACTTGTACCAAATCTGTAATGGTTTCATGTTACCTATCTATTATGCCATTTTTTATTAGCCTGCCCCAAAGATTTCCACGCAAGCAGAGGTTGACCTAACCGCTATAGAAAATTGGTTCAGGGAAGACAAGTTCACATACATAAGGGTTTTTGGTAGCCTTGCAAGACCTCATGTCATTCCTTTGTATGTACCTGACAAGTTGTTAGCCTGAGAATTGGCCTACCAAATAACAACAGCAAGAACATCCAAGACTCTTAGGAATTCTAAAAATCTGGCTTGGCCTACTTTTCCTTTGAGATGCGGTGTTTATACTCTACACGACTACAAGCATGCGGAGAAGGAGGCAGAAAACATAAACATGCTCAATCTTGCAACCATTCCTAATAGGCAATTCAATCCAAGGAAAGTTTCCTATATTGTACTTGAACAATCCAAACTTACAAGATTTGATCATGAAAAAGATGAATTTGATGACCTGTTTTCTTCTGCAGAATCATTATTCCAGGTACAAACGCTGGCCAAAATGAGATATAACGATGAAAGCCAAGTAGAATTTAATAGGCTCAGAGAATAGAGATTGCAAACTCTACCTCTGTATTTATTAGCTACTACCCCGACAACCCAGTCAAGCGAGCATGAACAATGAATTATTGATAAACCTCATGTTGTAGAAAAGATTCTCGAAAGAGGAAAAGAACTAGAGCAGGAGAAAAGGCAGAAAAAAGAGAAGGACAAGGGCAGCGAAAATATCAATATGGATACTCAGATTGATCCCAAGCTCCTCCAAGAATGGCAACAATTTGAATCTATTATAAGCAATCTGGAAGGTCCACAAGGTGCCAGCACACCCAAAGTAATAGTCGGACAAGATACAGTGTCAAAAATGGTTCCAATTGAAGGAACCAGTGGCCTATCCACCAGCACGGATGCAGAAATAATTCCAAAAGATCCATCCGATCAAATTATTTTGCAGATAGAAGACATACCTCCACTAGATGTCTTTTACAGTCCCAAACATAGGGCTGTAGTGAAAAGACAGAGGAAAAGGAGGAGACTTGATCAATATTCCCTGTTGCCAGCACAAACAGAGACAGCTAATGTAGTGTGGAAAGAAGAGTTTAACCCTTCTGATGACCTTACAAAACTTTCTCAGTATGCCAAAGCTTATTCGGCAGCTACTATGGATAAGGTATCAAAAGTAATTAATCTACTTAAAGAAAATGACCAAGCAATTGTTTTGTTGCAGTCACAGGTGTCCGAAGCACAGCAGAAAATTGAACAGTGGGAACAGCGACTATCAACACAACAACAGATAAACAATCAATTGAATAAGCAGTTGATTGAGGAGAAACAGAGGATAGACTTAAGCATGGTACAAAAGCAAAAGGAATTATCTGAAGCATTGGCCAGAATAAAGACAATGAATGAACAAATGATGAAGACTAAAGACGAGCAAATTGTTCAACTATCACACCAAATAGAAAAGTTCAAAAGTCTTCCACAACCATCAGACTTTAGGTCCGAAGCTCTCGAAATCAACAAAGCATTGGTTACACATCTAAGACTACTATGTCATAACATTTCTCTGGTTGAGCCCCTTTGTGATAAAATTGCATCAATAGTTGACAAATCAGTCGATGCTAGGCAGGATTTGGAATAGGCCGATGAGATTCTAACTAACTTTCTTGCTTGGCAAGACACCAATGAAAGGCAGGCCGCAAATTTGCCTAAAATTCTAGAGTCACACAAAGAGATCCTTTTCTTAGAATGGCAGTCACAGCTAATGAAAGCATAGAGAGAAATCTCAAGATGCAGATTATATACAAGTAATTTAATTGAGTTAATCAATAACACTCTTTATCTATCTAACATGATTTCGTAGTGCACTCCAGGTAAACTATCGTCAGCCAAAGCATTGGAACAAGCATGCAATCAAGAATTGGAGAAGAATGGAAGATTAATTACCGACATCCAAAGTTTAATTTGGGATACCTATTAGTTTTTCTTAGTAAAACCATACAGTCAAACGTCCGCCATCAAATGTTTAACCGATGCGATCGGTTGTATGATGCCCGAAATCCATGATGCCACATACTCAGCTCAACTACATTCTCGTCTCACTCGTCCTCCAGAATTGGAACCGATCCTTGCAATCTTCCAGCTCAAATCAAAAGGAGATCATCCGAAACAATGAATCATGCTGCCAATTGCAAACAAACCTATTGTTGAGAAGATACTCATGATTTAGATGTACCAATTAGTAGCATTTTATTTTTGTAATTAGTTAGCCTAATTAGTATTTATAGACCCTTTCATGCATTTAGATAGGGTCCTCAGTTTTTTGTATAAACTCAAATCTGGAAGTCGCACTGTTGTGCTTCTGGTATATTTTCTTTATAAAGACTAGGCCAGTATTCTGAATTTTAACGAAGAAAGCTTTGATGGGATGTGCACTATTGCCTTGATGTGAAAGTGTTTCTAAGTTGGAAGAAGGAATTTGAATGCGATTTATATCGGGAGTGATCCAAATAACATATGGTACTATTATCTATGCTCTTGTTTCATTCTTTCATGTGAATCGTCATTTGTTTAATCTTGCTATCATTGGATATATTTATGTGTTTTTAACAACAGTCCTTATGTTTTTCACTATTGAATGTTTAAGGAGTGTTATTCTTTCAATCATATCTATATCAGTGATATATAAAGAATAGTGTAATAATGTTTTAATGATTACTTTGTTCAACTACTTGAACAAAGTAATTATCATATGAATAAATGTCTCTATTTACCAATAGAGTCATCTATATGCATGTTTTTGGATAAAGATAATCAGACATTACACTAATACAGAAATTTCTCGGGATAGCATAGTTATTCACATATTTACTTTTTAGATTAAATCATTCATCCATTATCATTATTAGAGAACCACCCATTCATCCATCCCCTTTTATTCATCATTGGGAAACTGGTCCCATTATTTCCTGTTGGAGCCACCACAC
>APFE030864426.1:1481-26433 GCA_000404065.3 Pinus taeda | reverse complement strand
GCATGTCGCAACATCGCATAAACAACACACAATGATTTAACACGATCTGCGATCTTGCGATAAACGTGATGCTGCGATCTGTGATATCACAATCTTGACAAAATGCGATAACGCGATAACGTAATGCAAGTTGCAGAAATCGCACATCGCAAATTTTCCTCGGCTCAACATTCAAGAAAAGTTGTCAGTAAACCAAAAAATTGGATGCGCACCTTAAAGAAAATTAGCGAATGTACGCCAAAGTGTTAATGAAGGACAGTTTTGTGTTTGTCAAAGAGTCAGTTCACAATGGGTGGCATTATTTTATACATTCGTAGAGCTTAGAGCTTTAGCGTCAATATTTATTGTCATTACTCTTTTCCTTTGCGTGAACTGCAGCAATGAAAAACAGGAAACATCTAAAGAAAAAGGGAAAGCATCAACGCTCGGAGACAGAGAAGAGATGCCCTCATAAGCGGATACCGCATGCAACAGAACCATAGATTCCAGAGCATTTCTGAACAGATGTTGACATCAATAGCCGACTCAACACTCAGGGTCAAAAGCTCACAAAAGCAGCATGTTTACAAAAAACTCTGAAGCTCATACCCAGTAAAGGAAAAGGCGCTAAAGGCGAAAAATGCACCAGAAAGGCCTGGATCAAAGAACGGAGGCATTTTTCGATGCGCTAAGAAAATTGTTCAGAAAGAAAGGTCTCTAACTTGCTTAGTCATTCGCAAGTCCGGAAGTCAAGATAGCAAAGGCAGAAGCAATTTGAGGGAAATTTTGGTCATTACCAAGTATATACGCAGTTAATTCACCCAGCCAGAGGATGATTCCCAAAAATATCTTCTAGTTTACTAAAAAATGGTGCTAGCGCTTGCCATTTATGTGCTTAACTCAAACAAAAGTGGAAGGAAACCAGCCGACTCTTCCCAGGAAAATGTTGAATGCTTGCAACATTAAGGAGCAAAAGCAGAAATAGTTAGGAATCAGATTCAATTTTTTAGAAATAAATTTGCTTAGAAAAAGGGTGGTCATTTAAACCGTATCCTAAATTTATGTAATTAAGTTATTTAGTTAGCAGTATTTAAACCCTTCTCATGCATTTAGAGAAGGGTCCAGAAATTTGTCAAAAACTTGCCCTCAGAACATGCACTTTTGCACCCTCATAGGAGGTTTTGATGCATGAACGGATCAAGATTTATTGATGTTTGCATTTGGTATCTGCTACTGATGTTTCACTTCTGTACTCTTAGTAGATATTAGAACAAGGAGAGATAAATCATTGTTGCTTGAAGCTTATGAGTAGGACCAGTCATAAATGGTACTTTTATCTCCTGACCATTTATGCTTATATTCTTAAATCAATATACAGTTTTTAGTTGTTTATATGTTATTACATGAATTTTTGTGTTACCATTTGGCACTTTTGTACGGTGGAGCCATTTATTTATGTTTAATGTGTGAATAACTTATTATGCGATATGTTGTTCACAAATGTTTTGCCTAATTTTTTATGCAAAGTGGTTCATCTTAACTGATTTATATTCTTATAATTGCTGAATGATCTTTATTACCAGTTATTATTTGAAATCTCTTTAGATCACATAATAGAAGAATTACATCCCGGGTTAGCATAGATTAGATGTGCTGTTTTCATTAGATCACAATAGCATAGAGTTAGATTAAAGTTGCTCAGATATGAACTCTAGATCAGCAACATCCAATTCTACACACACACACCCTTATATTGGAAAATTGGTCCCATTATCTCCAGTTGGACTCACTATACCAAACGGATAAGGAGCTGTCAACCAAGGTCTGGACCAGGTGAGTATCCCCCTTGTTGTCGCCCCGATTTTCGGGGCTTCAACATATTTGGCGCTAGAAGGAGGGCCTGAACTATGAATGGCACCCAAATCTAAATCTAAATACCATTCTGAGAGTAAATCGCCCTCATCATCTCCCCCGACTTCCCCAGTACGTTTAAATCCAGAATCAGAAGTCGCTCGATTATCAAACGCTGCTGCATCCCCTAATATTTCAGACCAATCTATCATTAAAACCCCTGAGGTTGAATCACTGATTCACAAACTTCAGGAATTTTTCATTTCTCCTCAGAGGTCTGATAAATCTCAAAGCAGTGTGACTTCGTAGTACAATCCTACTCATCCCCTGACCAGGTTAAAGAGTGAAAAATTTGGCATTCAGCCAACTGAGTTGCCTCTTCCCACCAGGAAAAGAGCCAGGAAATTACCGCTAGAGTCTGACAGTGAGACTCTTTCGTCTACATCATCCATTTCAACTACCTCACCGCGAAGTCAACCACCCATGCCTTCATCCCAAATCATCATCCATCCGTCTACCGGAACTCCCACAACCCCTCGTCAATCATCTACGATCATAGTATCTTCATCTTCCCAGCCACAAGGATCATCTTCTGCACTTTCCTCTACTAGCAGCTCAACGATGGCCCAATCTCCATGAAACAACCCCGGGGCAGTTTTAATGCCTGCACCCTTGAGTCCAATACCGGCCCAGCCTGAGAAATGGCTGCCCAAATTCAATCCTGAAGCAGGCATGCTAGCAGAAGAACACATAAAAAATTTCATGCTTTCTATCAATCTCAACGAAGTTACTAATGAAGACGCTGTTGTTCAGCTTTTTCCCTATACAATGCAAGGAACAGCCGGGTCATGGTACTTTTCATTACCCTTCGGGTCTATCACAAGTTGGAATATCTTCCAGAATCAGTTCCTCACCAAGTTTGGTGATGACAGATCAACATAAACGTTAATCAATTACCTGTCCAATCTTAAAGCCAAATCTATAGAACCTATCAAAGATTTCAATTTACGCTTCAATAAAATTCTCAACAAAATTCCTACTACTTCCCGACCCAACGAAGAAGTACGATGTGAATGGTATATTACTGCTTTACCATCGAACACAATAATCTTCATGGACAGAGAAAATAAAACAACCTTAGTTGAAAACATGACAGAGGCGATAGCAGTAGAGAAATGCGTAATAGCCCTGGAAAAAAGATCCGCGATAGAAGAACACAAATCTAAAAAAGTCACCTTCAAAGAAGACTCCAAAAAGAAACAAGCGAAAGACCCTTTCGATTTGGAAGGATTGCAGAAAGTTTTGAAAACTATGTCTAATGAGATGGTTGACATAAAAAAACAAGTAGCAGAAACTTCTTCAAAAAATCCCTATAGAGCTTTTAAAAGAGGTCCTTCAATGGATATAAAACCACCCAATGCCATTTCAAACGCTGAATCCGAGGAAGAGGAAGAAGAAGAAGAAAGTGCCACCGAAGGGCAGACTGATGACGAAGAAGTTGTGGAATTACAAGGAATGTGGGATTCCATCCTCCCACAAGAAGAAGATCAAGAAGTATTTCTAGTTAGCACACGAAGCAAAAACTAGCTTGATCCTCCCCAAACTACCCCTAAGCAGAAGAGCGCAAGCCCTGCAACGAAAGATAAAGTCGTGACAAAGAAAAAAACCACTAAAGCGACTCAATCTAGCCTAGTCCAAGAAGATCAAACAACTCCATCAAAAACATTGATAGTATCGGATGAAATGGAGTACAATATTATAGATGACATGAGAAAGACTAGGGCTAATATTACCTTGTACGAATTGAGCAAGTTGAAACATCAACAAAAGATAATGATGAAAGAATTTCATGCCGTGCCTATTGCATCTTTACCTACTGTTGTACTCTCTCAAGCTTCCCACAACATGGGAAGACCTCCAACCAACGCGATCAATAAGATTGACCCAAGCGACATCGCCTTAATTGGAGGAAGATCGAGATCTCACACTCCCTTGTTTCTTCTCACTTATGAAGTTTTCAACAAAAACGTGCAAAATTGTTTGATAGATTCTGGTGCTTCATCGAATATTTTACCCAAATCAATATGTGCCAAGTTAAACGTTCAACCAAGGAAATCTGCAGTGCGCATAGTTCAACTTGATCGATCTCAAGTCGAGGTGATTGGTGAACTTAATCAAGTAACCATAAGATTGTCATCCAATCCTAAGATATGTCAGGTTATTGACATTCTAGTGGTTGATATCCCAAAATTCTATGGTCTAATTCTTAGCAGAGATTGGTCCGAGAAACTCCATGGATACTTCGTGACCGACTGGTCGCATATGTGGCTACCCTACAACGGTAAACCAAATCAAATAAAGGTTGAATGAGAGTTACACCAAAAATATATAGTAACGGAATTGGAGGGAGAAAATGAAGCAATAGCATATAACAACAGTATCATAGGAAATTACTCGGTAGATTCTTTTCTCGGTGATTTCAATGCTCAGTCATCACCCTACTTAGAAAATTCAGTTTTGTCCCAAATCAAAATTTTTTCCCAAACTGATAGTTCAAAGTGTGTTAATTTTTTAGATAAATCTGTAAATACATCTTTGTTTTGGAAATTATATTTTGATGGCTCTAAATCTAAAGAAGGAGCAGGAGCGGGATGCGTTCTGATTAGTCCATAAGGAAATAAGACCATGCTTACATGCAGACTCGAATTCGATTGCACAAACAATACAAAAAAATACGAGGCCTTGGTGCAAGGCCTGTACAAAGCACTCGGGTTGAATGTCAAGTATCTTCAAGTCTTCGGAGACTCTGAAATTGTCATCAAACAGGTACGTAACACTATACATTGCTTATCTGGTCATTTAAAGCACTATCAATCTTTAGTACAAGATCTGACTGAGCATTTCATAGCATTTAATATTTCTTCAATCCTGAGACTCCAAAATGCAAGCGCAAACCTTTTGGCTAACGTAGCCTCTAAGCTTATTCCCTCCGAAGATTTTAGTCCAGATAGATTCTCAATAGAATTAATCTTTAGACCGTCCATCCTTGACAACGTTACAAATTGGAGAGTATTCAATGACGATCCTGATATTTTAAATTTCCTCACTTCTGAAGGATCCTACTCTAATCAAATAATTGACGAAGACCATCACGATCAACAAATACAACCAAATAGCACTGATAATGCTATACCTAAATCGGTGGTTAAGTTAGAAGACTTATACGATTTGAAAAATTGGTTTAAAAGGTCCACCAATTCAAAGCTATACAATCATACTCTGAACTACGAATTAGTAAACCTAGGGACCGATGATAAACCACAAAACGTTAACCTCGGCCTCGGCCTAGTCCCTGAAAAAAACTAGAGTATATTCGTCTTTTGAGACAATATAAATTTTTTTTTGCCTGGAATTATGATGAACTAAAGACATACGACACTTCTATCATTCAACATACTATTCCTATGATCAATAACGAAAAACCTGTCCAACAAAAGCTGAGAAAAATCCACCCCAATTTAGAAAATCAGATAAAAACTGAGCTAAATAAGTTATTGAAAGCCAGAATAAGTTTCCCCGTCAGACATTCCAAATGGGTATCCAATTTGGTACCCGTTAGAAAGAAAAACAGAGATATTAGAATCTGCATCGATTTTTAGAATCTTAACAAAGCTTGCCAAAAAGACAATTTTCCTCTTCCACCTATGGAACAAATACTACAAGCTGTAGCAGGCTTAGAACGTATGTCTTTCTTAGATGGATTTTCAGGATGTAACCAAGTGCTAGTACGTCTCGATGATCAGTTGAAAACCACATTCAGAACTAAATGGGGCACATATGCATATCGGAAAATTCCATTTGGGTTGATCAATGCTGGCGCTACATTTCACAGAGCTATGGACATCGCATTCAAGGGTTTAGTCAATAAGTCTGTAGTGATTTATTTGGATGATATAACATTGTACTCCAAGAAGCGAAGCGATCATCTCAAAGATCTAAAACAAATCTTTCAACGATGTTTAAGGTATGGAATTTCACTTAACCCAAAGGAATCTTTTTTTGCAGTAAGTGAAGGAAAACTTCTAGGATTCATAGTGTCGAAATCTAGTATTCACATTGATCCCGACAGAATCAAAGAAATTTCTGAAATATCCCTACCTCATAATAAAAAAGCCATCAATCTTTCCTGGGTCAAATCAATTTTGTAAAGAGATTCATTCCAGATTTTTCACAAATTGTATCTCCTTTGCAAAACATGATTAAAAAGAATTCAAATTTTAAATGGGGTCAAGATGAACATGAAGCATTCAACCTGATCAAACAAGCTATCATTAATGCTTCGTCTTTAGCAACCCCAAATTTTTCATAATCTTTTACTTTATACACATTTTCCTCAGAGAAATCATATGCTACGATTCTAACTCAAGCAAATCAAGAAAAAGCGGAAGCTCCAATTGCATTTTTTAGCTCAAATTTACAAGGTGCTGAACTCAATTATTATGACGTGGAGAAACAGGCTTATGCTGTTTTCAAAGCTGTCAAATATTTTAGACCTTTCTTACTTAAAACCCATACCAAGGTCATAGTACCGTTTCCAACGGTAAGAAATATTCTAGTACAGAAGGATGTGGGTGAGAAAAGAGCCAATTGGATCACTGATTTGCAGGAGTACGACCTTGAAATCAAACCAGCAAACATTGTGAGAGGTGAAGGCTTTTGCAAAATGTTGGCTGGAGCATCGCAAATTTCTGAAAATTCATCTAAAGAGGTACAAGTGTGTGAGGTAAGCCTAAACGATGCAGAATCATTGTACGCTGACATAATTTATTTTCTTAAGAACGGGTATGCTCCAACACACCTTGATCACACTAAGAAGAGAGCTTTGAGATTAAATGATATTCTTTTTAGGAAAAATTATGATTCTGTTCTTCTCAGATGTCTGGAAAAAACTGAAGCTGAAAATGTTTTGCAGGAACTCCACGATGGACCAGTAGGCGGACACTACGCTGGAGATGCTACTGATTATGTTCTTCTCTTATGTGCAGGATATTGCTAGCCTACACTGTTCAAAGACTCACACAGTTACGTGAGGAAATGCCAAGTCTGCCAAACTACTGCTGGGAGACAAAGGAAACCGTCCCTGCCACTACAGCCGGTAAACATCGAGCTGCCGTTTTCTCAGTGGGGCTTGGACATAATAGGTGAGATCATTCCTCACTCTTCTAAGCATCATAGATACATCCTCACGACAACAGATTATTTTACTAAGTGGGTAGAAGCAGTTCCTCTCAAGACAACCAATTCTGAAAATATTATTGAATTCATAGATCAATTTATAATCACTAGGTTTGGACTGCCATCAGATTTAATGTTTGATAATGCATCATACTTTTCTGGAAATGCAATGACGGAATTTGCACTTAAAAGAGGGTTCAAACTAAAATATTCGGCCGATTACTATCCGCAAGGTAATGGGTTAGCTGAGTCAACAAACAAAAACTTAATCATGATTATTAAAAGAACAGTTGACCAAAACCAAAAGAATTGGCATAAAGCTTTGGTAAATGCTCTATGGGCAGATAGAATAACAAAAAAGGCTTCCATCGGCACTTCTCCCTTTAATTTACTTTATGGGAAAGAAGTGGTTCTTCCAACCCACTTAGTCATTCCCTCCTTGTCTTTAATACAATACATTGACGAAGTACCTACTTCCTCCATACAACTAAGACAGATGGAAATAATGAGATTAGAAGAACAACGAGAACAAGCTAAGAAAATCCATGCTCATCATCAAGCCCTAGTAAAATCCTCTTTTGATTCAAACTTAATGACCATAAATTTTTTTCAAATGGGAGATTTAGTTTTAAAATGGGATAAGGCACATGAAGAAAAAGGCAAACATACAAAATTTCAAAAGATGTGGCTTGGTCCTTTTCAGATTGTTAAAGTCATAGGTCCATCAACGTTTGTCTTACAGGATTTAGCAGGTAGAAGGGATTCTCTGCCTGTTAATGGACAAATCCTTAAAATATATTTTCCATAGAAGATTATTCTTCTATTTTTTAAAATAAGTTTTATTTTTCTTTTCTTTTTCATAATAAAACCAGTTGTGAATGGTTACTATAGGTATTCATGGAAAAGACACCAATTCTCTTTGAATATTTTGAGCTTTCCTCTTGTATAAACGACAAATTTTTTAAAGAACCTGATCTTTATTATTGATAGATACAGTTAAAAACTTTAGCCTAGATATGATACTAGTTTCAACTTTCAAATTTTTTTTGACGAAAACAACCTTTGGCAAAGAAATTGTTTTATATCAGCACAATGAAAGGTATCAATAGCAAAATAGGGATTCTCTGTAAAAGAACTGTTTTCAAACTCTATTATTGTCGTCCAGAACTTTCTTAAGGAAAATATGACTTCCTCCCTACTAAAGAAAATCGCAGCATTTAGAGGAATAATCCATGAATACACTTTATCTTAAAGAATAAGAGGTCTCATCACGAGCCGGCTTATCATGATCACAAGTATTATAACTTGCTGACTTTGCCAATACTGTCCACCAAAACAGGGCAATGACTCAAGATTGTTGAAATCTTAAAGACAAGGGGTCTCATCACGAGCCAGCTTGTTCAACAAAAGTGTAAATCAAGTGAATGACTGTGTCATAATTTGGCTACCAAACCAAGACATTGTTCTTTAAGAATAAAAAAGCAATAAGTATCAATATGGGTTTTTCTTTGAAAGTTGTAGATCACCTTAAGCAGGATAAAGGATCATTACTGGGTAACAGGTAACCCTGTCGAGGTTATGGACGCCTGTTGGCAGCAGAGGCTCTACCTATGACAAACGAGCATATTTTAAAGGCTGGCATACAGAGAAGACGTTATTTTATCATTACAAGGCCAAGTAATGGTTGATGTAAATACAAGGACAAGTCTGAGGGAGTAAACAATTAGAATAAAAAGAGGTTGAAATAGAATATCATTGATAGAATAAAGCATAATGTTCTCTATCTGTCCATAACAAAGTTTAGATTTATGAAAATTTTTCTATTTTGAAAGTAAGTTTCAATAGGGAAGCAGAGATAACTGGTTCTTCCAAGTGAATCGCCATTGTTGTGGCCACCAACAAACCCCCTCCTTATTTAGTGTTAGCAATAACATTAAACAAGTGGGGACCCTTAGTAAAAAATTCAAAAAAATTCTTTTTGTATTGTACTCCTTAAAAATATATCGCATCGCGAGAAGAGAGTAAAACATTTCTTTATGAACACAATAAATAATGCGAAAAAAGTGACGCGAAATCCATCGCATCGCATACATCAAGAAGCGCCCATAAATGAAGATCTTGATAATTCTCTGATGGCCGATATGCGACATCGCATATCGCAACATGGCATAAGCAGCACACAATAATTTAACATGAAATGCGATCTTGCGATAAATGTGATTCTGCGATAATTGCGAGTTACGATCTGCGAGATCACGATCTTGACGAAAATGCGATAACGCGATAATGAAATACAAGTTGCGGGAACCGCCCATTGCAAATTTTCCTCGGCCCAACATTAAAAAAAAAAAACTGTCCATAAACCAAAAAATTGGGTGCGCGCCTTAAACGAAATTAATGAACATACGCCAAAGTGTTAATGAAGGACAATTTTATGTTTTTCGAAGAGTCAGTTCACAATGGGTGACATATTTTATGCATCCGTAGAGCTTAGAGCTTTCGCATCAATATTTATTGTTGTAACTCTTTTTAATTTGTGTGAACTGCAGGAATGAAAAACATGAAACATCTAAGGAAAAGGGAAAGCATCAATACTCGGAAGACAGAGAAGAGATCCCCTCATAAACAAATACCGCATGCAGCGGAACCACAGGTTCCAGAGTATTACTGAATAGATGCTGATATCAATAGGCGATCCAACACTCAGGGTAAAAAGCTCACAAAGAAAAACATGTTTACAAAATTCTAAAAAAGCTTACGCCTGGAAAAGGAAAAGGCGCTACAGACAAAAAACACACCACAAAGGCCCGGATCAAAGAAGCAAGTCATTCGCAAGTCCGGAAGCCAAGATAGCAAAAGCAATTTGAGGGAAATTTGGGATGTTACCAAATATATACGCAGTGAAATCACTTGGCAAGAGGATGATCCCCAAAAATATCTTCTAATTTACTAAAAAGTAGTGTCAGCACTTGCCATTCCTATTTTCTTGACTCAAACAAAAGCGAAAAGCAACCAGCCGACTCTTCTCAGACAAATGTTGAATTCTCGCAACATCAAAGAGTAAATGCAGAGATAGTTAGGAATTAGATTCGATTTTTAGAAATAAGTTTTCTTACAAAGAGAACGGTCATTTAAAAAAAACCGTATCCTAAATTTGTGTAATTAGGTTATTTAGTTAACAGTATTTAAACCCTTATCATGCATTTAGAGAAGGGTCTAGAAATTTGTCAAAAACCTATCCTCAGAACATGCACTTTTGCACCATCAGAGGAGGTTTTGATGAATGGAAGGATCGAGATTTATTGATGTTTGCATTTGATATCTGCTACTGATGTTGCACTTCTGTACTCTTAGTAGATATTAGAACAAGGAAAGATAAATCATTGTTGCTTAAAGCTTATGAGTAGGACCAGTCATAAATGGTACTTTTATCTCTTGATCATTTCTGCTTATATTCTTAAAGCAATATACAGTTTTTAGTTGTTTATATGTTATTACATGAATGTTTGCGTTACCATTTGGCACTTTTGTATGGTGGAGCCATTTATTTATGTTTAATGTGTGAATAACTTATTATGCGATATGCTGTTCATAACTGTTTTGTTTATCTTTTTATGCAAAGTGGTTCATCTTAACTGATTTATATTCTTATAATTGCTGAATGATCTTTATTACCAGCTATTATTTGAAATCTCTTTAGATCGCATAATAGAAGAATTACATCCCGGGTTAGCATAGATTAGATGTGCTGTTTTCATTAGATTACAATAGCATAGAGTTAGATTAAAGTAGCTTAGATATGAACTTTAGATCAACAACATCCAACTCTGCACACACACACCCTTATATTGGGAAATTGGTCCCATTATCCCCAGTTGGACTCACTATACCAAACAGATAAGGAGTTGTCAACCAAGGTCCGGACCGGGTGAGTATCCCCCTTGTTGTCGACCCGATTTTCGGGGCTTCAACATATTGACAAGTTATTATAGGAGGTTCATAAAAAACGTCTCCAAGATTGGCCATCCTCTCACATCCTTGTAGTGAAAAGGAAAGAAATTTGAATGGACAATTGAGTATGAAGCGAGCTTCAAGGAATTGAAATAGTTTCTCATGAATGAACTGGTGTTAAGGATTACGAATCCTGATAAGGATTTTGTAGTATTCATAGATGCTTACAAGGAAGGTCTCAGTGGTGTTGATGTAGGAAGTTCATGTGGTGTGCTATGAGTATTGAAAAATAAATGAACATGAATAAAATTATGTAACTCATGCTATAGAATTAGTTGTCATTATTCATACGCTAAAGATGTGGAAGAGGTATATTCTTGGTAGAAAATTCATCCCAATGAATCATCATGGAGGGATGAAGTATTTATTTGAAAAACTCAAGTTAAATCTATGCCTAAGCAAGGTGGCCAGCCATGCTCAAAAAGTTTGATTTTAAAATTAGATATATAAAGGGCAAAGAGATTAAGGTGGCTGGTGCAATTAGTAGAAGGATTCAACTGAATCACCCAGAAGCCATAAGCCTTTATGAAGTAGACATAGTTGAAAGGGTAAAAAATGCAGGACAACATGATGAAAAGTACTAGCAAATAAGGGAGAAGTTGTAAAAAGATGCTGAGGATGGAGACTATCATCGCACAGGTGATGGTCTTCTTAGAGTCGGTCTTTACATCCCTCTGTCAGAGATCATTTCTCTCTATTGCATTTCATTTTTAGGTGTCTCGCTCGTTTCACTCAGTTGCATTCTCCTAGGGGCATGCCATAATCTGACGGAAGGGTGTGATAATTCATCACCCTTCATGCTTTGCATTGCTGGCTCAGGTCTGTTCATCAAAATCAAGTTTTCGTGTCGTTTGATCAACAAGTGTCATTTCAGTCGCTAGGTCTAGCGTTTACACCAATTTTGTCTTCAAGAAGTCCAATAAATCCAGCAAGCAAGAGGGAGATTCTTAATAAGTTCTCATTTCAAAGATTTTCATTGTCATATGGATGGATCATGACTGTTCTTCAAAACTCTCTTTTGAAGAAAAGTTGACATTTAGTTTTTTGTAATAATTTTTAAAATATTTTTTCAGTTCTTGAATTATTCAGGTGCAGCCCTGGTCTTCCTTGGTCAAAACATGCCACTATCCCTACAAAACAATTGCCAAGAAATTCATCATTATAACCAAAAATCAAGGGAGAAAAAAAAAGATAGACTTGTATCAATTATGAAAAAGTGCCAATTTCAAAACATTACAAAAGTGGGTTATGAAGAACCAAAAATCAAATCCATGTCTCCATGCCTTTATAAATATAATTCAATGAGGTTTAATGTCATTTTGCATGCCAAGATCAAAGAGAATCCATTGAAAGTGATTTGGTTGAGTTAGTGTGCCATTCGAGTGAAGTTGGAGGAGGTTTGTTCGGCGCGGCGCACAGAGCAGGTGGCGCGGCGCATTGGGAGAAATTGTCCAGTGTAATTCTGAACAAGCGCGGCGCACTGGGACGACGCGGTGCATTGGGTAAGCTGCGTGGAACACTCATCTGACTGGCTCAAAAATTGCCATAACGGCCTGCAAACGCAAAAATCGTGCCATTTTCTCCTGAATTCAAGTAGGTTGAGCTTCTCTTTCGTTGTTCACACCTTCAAGTTTATGGTGTATGTTATGGTTGATGTGTTGAGCTTCCAAATAAATGATCAAACATTATCATTTTGAATACCTTACATATAAGATGCTGCCTAGGGTTTCAAACTTGTTTTCCATCAAGGTTACTATTTTCCATTATTTCTTTTATCTTTGATTCCCTTTGTTCCTTGACTCCATTGTTTACCATCCCCTAAAATTACTAAAACCTTATCCCAAATTCCCTTTCCAAAACTTTTAAATGTGAAAAACCATAAACCCTATTCCCACACCTAAGTCCTAAACCCCCTCCCATATTTCCCAAACACATATCTCCCAATAATTCCTAATCCCTTGATATTGTTTCCCCTTCCTAGCAGTCACCGTTTCATTTGTTTCCCCTTTGGTGGCAGAGTTTGCACACATCACTAAAAGAGAAGTCCAAATAGTTTTCATACACCAACACCGTTTTCTCCAAGGTAGTTTGAAAAACAACAGTCATGGCATCTGAGCATTCAACTGATTATGAAGTGGAAAACCAAAGTGACTCTCCCATGGAAGAACATGCACCCCAGTGGCCTCATAGAGGAGGTAGACATGTCAGAGAAGAACCGATCACCCTTATAGAATTGCAGGCCTGCCCTCTTGCCATCTCTTGTTTCCAGTTTCATTCATGTTATGAATTTTGTGAAAAGGTTGCTGATTTTCAATTTCATCATGAGTTGGCTCATCTATTCGTACTGCATTTACATGGAGATTAGGTTACTTTGGCTGGTGTCACCTTCACACTTACACCAGAATCTATCTCACTGGCCACCAGCATGCCCAACGTTGGAGAACCATGGAATAAGAAGCAGAAGATTGACCGACAACATTATGAGCCATATATTAAACCTGGTTTCTTCAGGAAGCTCAAGATAGTGTTCCCGTTCTGGTATCTCAAAGATGAATATGCTCCATTAATGAAATTAATCATGAAGTACTTCAATTGTGAAGGTCGCTTCTCCCGAGTATATGCTTATCACATCAGGTTGCTCATGCATTTCACCCGGGTAAGGATGATGAACATTCCTTTTTTCATATGCCAGAACACAGAGAGGATGACCGCCCTTGTGCATCACAATACCCCTGAAAAATAGTTCAATAGCATTTAACACATATTTCATTAAAATTGGAAACATTTTATTACAAGGGCATCGCTAAAATTGAGTTTTTTTGGTTATTTTAAAATTCCAGATCCACTATTTAGTTACAAATTTAATGAAATATGTGTTATTTTCCATTTTGCTCTCATCAAGATTTTGGTGGTTCATCAGCTTGGATTGCAGGGTATCACTTGGGATGATTTCATCTCTCGTGACTTTTTCAGAGCTCCGCAGGGACCTTTAGAGGTTGGGCATGAGACTGGGAGACCTTCTCATCAGCAATAAGGCCATGATCCACATGCTGCTACTATACCGGTCTTCATTACATATGAGAAGGGCACAAGGCAGTTATTTGCAGCTGCAAAGCGAGTGTTATCTCCACCTGGGGTGGAAGGGGCCTCGCTTTCGACATCAGCACCATAGGTATAGGATTGAGGCAAGAGGCCAATGCATGATGAGGGGCCTTCAGGTGAATGAGAGACCGACTTCATTCTCATTCATGATGATGATACAGATATGGGCCCAGAAAGTGCCAAACTTAGAGAGATCATTCGGGAACAACAGACAGAGATCAAAGCCTTGTCTCTCAATTTAGAGAGGGCTAAGTGGATTATCAGATACTTGGAGCAAAGGAATAAACAGCTTGAAGACCAGCAGGAGATCATGGAGTTGCGGAACATCCGCGAGAATCGTTGAGCTACCCAATAGAGGAGGATTGAGCTCACTCCTTTGGAGCAAGAGATTAATGATGACTGAGAGTCTTGGCTCGAGTGGATCAACATCCACCTGGAGAGACTACTGGAAAAGTCCGACAAGGACAAAGCATTATTGAGGCATATGGTTTTCCACTACAGGGCATGCAATATGAGTTCCAAGGCTCAGATAAGGAATTTGAAGGCAAGATTGAGGAACGAAATAAAGAAGCAAAAGAGGCAAAATGAGCATGATCATCTTCGGATATTGGCTGAAGCCTCTTTAGCCCAGCATGAAACTTGACGAAGAAGCTCCAGCCCAAATTTCAAGAAATTTGGGGCATTTTTGGTATGTTGACAAATTTTGGCACTAAAAACAAAGTTTTTGTCCCTGTGCGCCGCGCCACGTGGCGCGCGCTTTTCCTAGGGAGCTCCAAATGGAAAAACGTTTATATTTCTAGGTTTGGCATGAAAAATCATGATTGATGGTGCATGGCCAAGAAGTTTGGGCAAATTTTGAGTCCCCAAAAGGTCAAAAAACACTCAAAAAATGACCTCACTGCCCCTATTTTGACACACAAGAAGCAGTCTTGGGAGATTGTAGCTTTGGAGGGGTAAATGGACACTAAATTGAAAAATTCCACTTGGGTTGGAAAGTAGACATGCAGGGCTTTCAAACTATCTATCTTGGACTCAATTGGGACTTCAGGAAGTGCATCAAATTCAGCCTCAAAGTGGCACGACACATATAGGATTGGCGCGGCGCACAGAGGATTTTTGCCCAATTTTTCATCTTCCAGCTCAGAAATTCAGCCAATTTGACTAGTTTTGCTTCTTGATGTAATTTTTGACCTATCTTGATGTAATTGGATAAACATGATGTAATTTTGGCACTTATTTAATTTTTCTAGAGGATTCATTCACTAACAAGTGAAAATTTAATGAATGAATCAGTTTCCTAACATATAGAGACAAGTTGTTTTGATTGCCTAGATTTTAGTGCTTGGTTTAGAATTGGTTTAAACAGCTCCTAGAATGATGAGCTCGACCCCTAGAGGCATGGGAATGAGTTGGGCTAGTCTATATCATGTAATCTCTCAGTCATTTTCAGGGTTGGACACTTGGGATTGCTTTGGCATACTATTGTGCATATTTTCTCTGCATTTAGGCTAAGGAAAGACCAGGGTTTTGCAGCACTGTTTGGGATCCATGTGGCTTTATGTTTTGATGGTGCTTCTCTTAGTAATTGTAATTTTTTATGTGAATCATTTTCCTTACTAAAATATTTTGCAATTGAACAAATGAAGTGATTAAGGTAGAATCCATTGATTGTCACGCTCTACCTTTAAATTTGTTTGATTTTCCATGTTTTCATCTGTTTAAAGAGAATCCTTGAAACCTTCTTGCTCTCCTTAGCTCCTCACTAGTCTGATCTACCCATTCATTCCCTTTAAAAGCATCAAGACAATTTCCTTCCTTGCCCCAATCAAACCTCTGCAAAAAACTGTGCCTCATCCCCAAGCCCAAATTTTCCTTTCCTTATTCCAACACAAAAACTCCTAAAAACTCAAATCAAACCCTTGTACTTCATAACATTAGCTTTTTATTTCAGTCAACTCGAGCCCCATCGATTATCTTTGTCGAGTTTGACCCAGAGAGAGCCCTCTCCTGTCCTCGTAGGGCTAGCTACGAGGCTGAGCATGGTATGATGTTATCTTGAATCCCACCTTCCTTCAGCCTAAGGAAGATTTGAGCACTAACATAGTGGTGACTCCCCTGGGGAGAAAAATTTGATTGTGTGTTAGTATTCTTCATTTTGAAACTACAGACGAAGTCTGAAGATTAGCCAGGTAGCCTTCGAAACGCTTTTGCTTTGCATTAGCGCAAGTGGATAAACGCTACTTCAGTCAATCTCCGGTCTAGTCTCATTAATGGGAAATCTAACTGGAAAAAACCCCAGTACATTTGATGATTCTAAGTTGTGGATGATAAGTTTAGGATTTGATAGGCTAAGAAAGTTGTTTATGTCCTTTTGATTGTTTGAAAATACCACACTGGCTTCAAGGAGATATACCAGATCTAATCCTGATCCAGATCCGCCTCCTGTCTATGAAAATCCCAATTTGATTCCAAGACTTCTTCGTCAAGGGAGCTCAGTGATTCCCTTATTTAAATCCTATTCATGTCCTACAATTTTTGAGTACCTTGAAGAACTTAACTTTTATGAACAGTTCGAAATATCATTGTTTGAAACCAAATCTGAAACTGTTGTTGAGTCTACTGTCCCCAATCCTCACTTTCTTTTAGATCTCAAAACTGAAAGGGCTAATCGGTTAATTGATGATTATATTTTGACACAACTTCAAACTTCAATTGTGGCTTCAAACCTCGTTGATTTCTTAGAAACTGCAGCTACGACTCTTGGACCTTCTGCAATTGCATCTAGCTCAAGGATTCCCATCGAACCGCCCTTCATTCCCTCAATCCCTGTGTAGCCTATTGTTACATATCAAAGGTCTGAAGTAAATTCGCATCTCGCTTCTCCTTATTCATCCAAAATTGCTTCTCCTCCGCATACTCCTCCTCATACACCTCATATATCTGTTGTGCCCACTCCTCCGACATCTCCAAGACCAAATCCACCAAGAGTCATGGCTACTCGATTCGCTCCTCTTGCATTACCTCAAGTGCTGAATGACATGCCTGCAGATTATGAGATCAAGATTCCATTATTTGATGGCACTCCTCAAAGTGGTCCGACTCAACAGCATGTGGACCAAATGTTGGATTTCTTTGAGCGGTATGAAATTGATGAAGAAAATGTAACAATGAGACTCTTTGTGCAAACTTTTGGCGGTGAGGTAAGAAAATGGTTGAGAGCTTTGGCAGCTAGAAGTATTCCTACATTAGAAGAGCTTCAAAAACAGTTTTTGGATCATTGGGAGGTCAAGAAAGATCCTCTTCAAATCACTTCTGAATATACCAAGATCAAGCGGAATGTCGGTGAGTCCATGCTAGACTACTGTAATAGATTCAATATGGTTTACAATGCAATTCCTGATGATTTAAGGCCTTCTAGAAAATCAGCTCTGCTTAAGTTCCCAGATGGTTTTGATCCTGATATGGCGTATCAATTGTGAGAGAGAGATCTGCCTCCCTTAGAAGAGATGTAGAAAATTGTTGTTAGTGTTGAAGCAAATTTGAAGGACAAGAGAGCTAGATTGAAAGCCGAGAAGAGAGTTTCAATAAAGGAAGAAGCTTCTACATCAGATCAAGTACTCTGCAAGGTAGAAAAAATGATTGAAAAATTAACACTTGATAAGCTTGAACTGCAAATTCAGAATCCCAATTTCCATGGCCAGCAACAACCATAATATCGGATCAAACAACATGAGTAGTGAGCACAAGAACCGACACCACAACAACAGCAGGTAAAAACACCTCTTCAGAAGGATTTTGTTGGTCCCGAATCTGATGATGAAAACAATGTAATAGGAAAATAAAATCACTTATTTACTCCTAATGATATGCCTACCTTTGTCACTGAAGATGACGAATATGCAGGAAGTTCAGAGGTGTAGGATGATGGAGATTTTATCTTGGCTAATGACACAGTCCTTGAAGAAGAGTCAGATGAGTACCAGAGAGGTTATATGCATGCTTTGTCCACCCAACAACGTTAGTATTCACTTAGGAACAAAAATGTACCTATCAATCCAGTCCAGAAGAGAAAGGAGTTTCCAACATCTAAAAATGAGCCAGTTGTTGCAGCAAAGAAAGGAAAAGAAATTGCTGATCCTACCGCTAGCAAGTCTCCGCCAGCACATGAAAAAGTAAACCAGCCAGCTGCACCAAAGGATAAAGCTGAAGGAAAAGATGTTCCAGCCAAAGAAGCAGAAAAGATTTCAACTTTTAGTTTAGAGAATGAAATTTCTAAACTAAAGGTATCCATCCCCTTGACCGAATTAATAAGGAACAATAGTTATAGAGGACAAGTCCCCAAAATTTTGAATTTTGACCCAATGTCTGATATGGTGAGTGTGGAGGATGATCAACCTGAATATTTTTGGACTAGATTTAAATGGTGGGTCTCCGGACAACGATGTACCACCCTTTTACATCAGTTTGAGATTGCATGAGTTTTTGTTAAATAATGCCATGTTCGATTCCGACGCTTCTCATAATCTAATGTCGAAAGCTATTATGGAGAAGCTGGGTTTGGAAATCACTAGGAAATACCATGATCTCTTTTCATTTGATTCAAGTAGAGTGAGATGTATCAGACTCATTAAGGACTTAGTGGTAAGTATGGATCAAATTCCTGCAAAAAATGTTTTGATGGATGCTGTTGTAGCATACATTCCTCCTCGATTTGGTATGTTGCTTTCCAGGTCTTGGGGAGTGAAATTGAAAGGGAAAATACAACTAGATTTCTCCTATGCAAAAATTCCCGTGTTTGGCCAAATGAGAAAATTGTACCAGGAACAGAAAATGAAATATATGATTACCAGCAAGGAGAAACCAATTAATCATCTGGTTAATTATGTACATACCGACCTAGAGTCTTTTGTTTTATATTCAGATAGTTTCAATGATATAGATTGTTAGTTAGTTGTAGCAGATGATATTCCAGATATAGCAGAGAATTTCAGAGAAGTTTTAAGGAAAGAAAGGCATGAGCAGCGAAACAACATTGGGCAATCAGCTGAAGGTGGACATCAAACAGGAAAACCAGAGTTAGCAGATTTTCGGCACTTAGAAGAAGATGAAGATGGATTGTGGACCATAGATTTCGATGGTGCAGTGGGAAATGATAGCGCTGGAATCAATATTTGGGTACGCAATCCTTTTTCCCCCTCAAACACCTCAAACAAAGTGCCTAGTAATGTGAGGGTATGTTCTTACAACCTTGCTTTTGATTGTTCAAACAATGAAGCTGAGTACGAAGCTCTGATTACTGGCCTAAAGATTCTAAAGAAACTCAATGCAAAGAGGATTTTTTTATATGGTGACTCCCAATTGGTGATTAAGCAGGTTAAAGGAGAATATCAAGTGAAGCACCCTCAGATGCGTGCTTACCGAAATGCTGTCCTAGATGTCCTGAAAATGTTTTCAGATTACACCATTACTTGTGTGCCTCGTGCTCAAAATGGTATTGTAGATGCACTTGCTAAGGCAGCAAGCAATTTGAAGATTCCAATGAACTCAAACAACAAGTTCGAAATCCATGTGAAGCATCGTCCGATTGTCCTAGACAATCAACGATATTGGCAAGTTTTCCAAGATGATGAGGAGATTAATGATTTTCTGCAAAAAAAAGGCAAGTTCAAAGACACTTCAATTGATGTAGAATATGATGATGGTGAAGATGATGTACAAGTTAATCAAAGGGAACTATTACAGCTCAAGGATAATATTATTCCTAAGGGCTTGATCCCTTTTGAAGAACTCTTTGATCATGATGACATAGCCCGCAAGCCAATGTTGCAGCCAACAGAGAAAGGAGTCGAAGAGGTGAATC
This sequence comes from Pinus taeda, assembly GCA_000404065.3. Classification (NCBI taxonomy): domain Eukaryota; kingdom Viridiplantae; phylum Streptophyta; class Pinopsida; order Pinales; family Pinaceae; genus Pinus; species Pinus taeda. The sequence goes on along the minus strand of APFE030864426.1, from coordinate 6,395 downwards.
TTGGGACAGCTGAAAATCCAAAAATGGTGAAACTATCTAAAGCATTACCACCAAAGTTAAAGGCCAAATATATCAATTTACTCTCATCATTTGTAGATGTGTTCGCTTGGGACTATTTCGACTTGAAGACATATGATACCAATATAATTTAGCATACTATTCCTATTAAGCCTAATCAAAAACTTTTCAGACAAAAGATAAGAAGGCTTAATCCAAAACTGCTGCCATCAATTAAGAAGGAGATCAACAGGTTGTACAAATCAGGAATCATTGTTCCCATCAGATTTTCAGATTGGATCTCTAACTTGGTGCCCGTACGCAAAAAGACAGGTGAGATTTGCTTGTGCATTGATTTTAGGAATCTCAACAAAATTTCATTAAAGGAAAATTATCCATTGCCCAAAATGGATCATATACTTCAACGAGTAGTTGGAGCATCTAGGATGTCGCTACTCGATGGTTATTCTGGATATAACCAAATTTTGGTCCATGAAGATGACCGGGATAAGACAACATTCACCACTCCATGGGGAAATTTTCATTATGCCAAAATGCCTTTTGGATTGAAGAACACAGGTGCCACATTTCAGTGAGCGATGGACTTGGCTTTTGCAAACAAGAAGGATGTATTTTTGGTTGTGTACCTTGATGACCTGGCTATGTTTTCCAAATCAGATGACGAACACATGTATCATTTGAAAATTGTCTTTCAAAAGTGCAGAAAATATGGTGTATCATTGAATCCGAAGAAGAGCCTGTTTTCCATGGATGAGGGAAAACTTCTTGGGCACATTATCTCAAAAGATGGCATTCGTATTGACCCAACACGTGTGGAAGCAATTCAACACATTGACTTGCCCCAGAATAAGAAAGAGATTCAATCCTTTAATGGTAAGATGAATTTTCTGCGCCGCTTTGTTCCTAATATTGCTGAACACCTAAGAGAGATTACAAATATGCTTAAGAAGGACAACCAAATGACGTGGACAAAAGAGGCTGTAAAATATTTCAATTTAGTAAAATTGGCTCTTTCCTCAACCCCGGTTCTCATCAGCCCGAATTACACTCAAGATTTCATATTGTTTTCATTTGCTTCGGAACACATTATGGCAGCTTTATTAAGGCAGAAAAAAGATGCACATCAAAGACCAATTGCTTTTTTCAGCCAGACTATAAGGAATGCAGCCTTAAAGTACAACATCATTGAAAAGCAAGCCCTTGCACTTGTGAAAGCGCTAAAGGATTTTCGGGTATATGTTCTGCATTCTCATATTTTGGCTTATGTTCCTAATGCTGTTGTAAAAGATGTTTTAGTGCAGACAGATCCGGAAGGCCAACGGGGCAAGTGGATTGCAGCATTGTTGGAGTACGATGTGGAGATAAAGCCCACCAAGTTGGTTAAAGGACAGGGATTGGAAAAGTTAATGGCTAAATCAAATTTGCATGCCTTAGACATAAACATGATCGCTGCCATGTCTGATGAGAATGAGGAAGGTTCGTCAATTCAGGTATCCGATATGTTTGTTCTTTCCCTATGGTATTCAAATATCATATATGTGATGCAGAATTTGTCATCACCACTCGGCATGTCTCAAAATAAAGGTATAACACTCAAGCTAAAGGCTACTAAGTTTTGCATTTTGAATTCTACACTTTATTGGAAAGATCCTGGTGGAATTCTATTGAATTGTTTGGTGGAAGAAGAAGCGCAACAAGTCATGGAGGATTTCCATAAAGGAGATTGTGGCAATCACGTTTTTTGGAAAACTACAGAAAAAAAAATTCTCCATGTAGGATACTATTGGCCAACGTTGTTTGCTGATGTATACAAGATTGTCAAGAGTTGTCATAAATGCTAGATTTTTGAAGGAAGGTGGAAATTATAGCCGTTGTTGCTTAAGCCTATTGAGGTGAGTGCCCCTTTTCAACACTGGGGGTTGGATTTCATTGGTGAAATTCATCCTGCCTCTTTAGGTCAGCATAGGTGGATCCTCATGGCAACAAATTATTTCACGAAATGGATCAAAGCAATTCCCACTTGACAAGCTACGGATGCTGTAATAATTTCTTTCCTTGAGAATAATATTTTGTCTCGCTTTGGTTGCCCGAATAAGGTAATCACGGATAATGCAGCAGCCTTCAAATCTAAGAGGATGATTGAGTTTTGTAACAAGTACAAAATCATTTTGGGTCACTCAACTGCCTACCATATGCAAGGCAACGGATTGGTGGAATCTTCTAACAAATCCTTAGTCAACATCATTAAGAAGCTGCTGGAAATCAACAAGAAGAGTTGGGATACTAAATTGGTTAATGCACTTTGGGTAGATCGAGTCAGCCAGAAGAAGTCCATTGGTATGTCCCCCTTTGAGCTGGTTTATGGCGTTGATATCGTGTTTCCTACTTCTCTCGCAGCTCCAGTAGTAAAGCTCCTTCAAGAGGCTGGTAGTGAAGATGACCCCATGCAAAGAAGACTAAATCAAATGATCCACTTGCAGCAAATGAGAGAAGAAGTTTGTCAAAACATGTTCAAGTTGCAAGAGAGAATTAAGAAGATTTATGACAGAAAAGTGAAGACGGACAAATTTCAGTTGGATGACGTGGTGCTGAAGTGGAATGCAAGGAATGAGGAAAAGGGCAAGCACAATATGTTTGAAAATATTTGGAACAGTCTGTTAGCCTCCTGCTGCAGGAGGTTACTCATATTTCATGATTGACATTTTTACAGGCCAAATATGTCATACTTTGCATGCTGCAATGATCCATATTTGCTAAATAGTCACCAAAGAAAGAGGCCATGAAAGAATGCTATTCAAAGTTCATCTACTGCATTCCAATTTTGAAGAGTCATTCTAGTTTTGTAGAATTTTCAGCTAAAGGGAGGTCCAAACAGCCTAATCTTGGTCTCCCTAGGTTCCAATTTCCTGTTTTATAATATAGAGAATGAACAATCTGTCCAAACAGCTTAATCTTATCAGATTTTTAGATAGGTAGAGAATCAAAGGAGCCCAACTGCTTAATGTGGGCCCTTGGAATAAATAAGGGTAGTTTGTAGATAGGAAGGCATAAAAAGAAAAAGTTGAAATGCTGGGTCTGCAAGTCTAAGTGCACCCAAACCAAAAGAAGAAAAAATGTTAGATAAGTAGGCTGGGTAAGTAGTTTTGAGGTTGTAGAATCTTGATTTCTGATCAATCCTATGTTTTCAAAGTATCATCTCTACTCAGGTCACAGTCATCAGGCAGTTTCATGTGGAGGAGGTCAAATCAGGCATAACTAACTTCCCTTTCTTCCTCTTCCCTAAATCATTGACTAATTTCCCCAAAACGAGGTCAAGATCTGCTTGATATCTCTTAGTTTCATCACTTTCCATGTCATTAGCCTTGGTGAAGATCTGCTTCACTCAAGGAGGGTCCATACTTTCTCTACAAAGCTCTATCTCCCCGTTGAAGCCTAAGATCTCTGAAACTTAGCGCTTTCTTGTCATTTCCATACTAACTACTGACATTATTATTTAACTCCCTATATTTTTCCCCATCCCCCTAATAAAACTATGTAAATAATCCCCTTATGTAAATATCCCCTCCCCCTGGTTGAAATATAACCATAAGTATCCCTCTGGGAATTACTAAGTCACCTGGACCTTAGTAACAACCCTCATCTCCGCATAATTCCCCTTCCCTAGTGTTTGGAATCCTTCCAAAACACAAAGAAACTTTCTCCAAATGAAAAAACCCCCCTTCGCGCATTTCCTTTGGAATTTATTAATGTTTGTTTAATAAATCACCAAGCGCCTTAACCCATTAACCCGTTTCCTAAAGTCTAAACCCACCCTCGCCGTGAAAAAATTAAACTTTAACTTGCGCGCTCTTTTATTAAGTCCCGCGCACCTTCGCCTCCCGTCCACCGTCGGATCGTTATGCTTCTTAACCTACAAATGATACCCAAATACAGAATATGCGAAGAAAAGAGACTGAGAACACCGAATATGCGAAGAAAAGATATCCAGAACACAGAATAGTGATGACTTTATTATTTTAGAGAGTAATGTTCACTTGCCTCTTCGAGGGGGCAACCTCCAATAAAGCAGAGCTCGATTACAAAGATAAGAGAGGATGCTCCTCGCAGGGAGTTACTATCCTATATATATGACTCCTACAAGTAATACCACGGGTCAATACCGCTTATTACTAATACCGTCAGCCCATTTGCAACTAACTGTGGTTCCTTTATTAATTGCGGATTAACCACTTACAATTATTAATATGGGCTTTATTGACTCTTAACTATGACGTGGCCCCATTACATAGATAAGGGGGTTAGGGTGCGACCCTAACATGCCCACCCCTTTAAGACTAGCCTTGTCCTCAAGGCTGAAGCTGCGGAAACTGCTGCAGAATAGTGGCTGGCTCCCAAGTTGCATCTTCTGGAGAGGTGTCTTTCCATTTGACTAGGACTTCCTTAATCATGCGGCCGCGCATTTGCTTGACTCGTGTGTCGAGGACCTGTTCCGGTTGAAGCCAGATGGATCCTTCTTCATCCAATTCCGGTAGACTAGTCTGAATTCTGCAATTATTCCCAATCACTTTCTTGAGGCATGAGACATGAAAACTGGATGGATTTTTGCAGTAGGTGGCAAAGCCAACTTGTAGGCCACTTCTCCAATGCGTTGAAGTACTTGATATGGTCCATAGAATTTGGGAGAGAGTTTCTGACATCCTTTGTCTTTGAGTGATGTTTGCTTATATGGTTGGAGCCGTAAAAAGACATGATCCCCTTCTTGAAATTGGCGCTCTGAGCGATGCTGGTCTACCTGTTGCTTCATGCGGTTCTGAGCTTGGTGAAGATTCTCTCGAAGATGGGCGAGCATAGTTGCGCGGTGTTGTAGGATTTGATCCACTGCTTGGACTTTTGAGC
>APFE030864415.1:0-17793 GCA_000404065.3 Pinus taeda | reverse complement strand
AACTGTAGTTTTGCCGTCTTCACTTTCTCCATGCCTTGATAGGCTGTCTTGAGGGTTTGCCATGCTTCCTTGGATGTATTAGCTGCTGCTATCCTTGGAAACACACTCTGGTCCACTGCCTGATACAAAAATACAAGGGCTTTTGCATCCTTCTTCCTATTGGTCTTTAACAGATCTTTCTCTCCCTGAGTTAATCTATTAAACGCATTATCATTTGCTGGTTCATCAAACCCATCTTGAACTAATTCCCATAAATCTTGACAAGAAAAGAGGGCTTTCATAGTTATTGCCCAGTAATCATAGTTCTTCCCATTGAACTGTGGGAGCTGGGTGCTAAACATACCCATACCAGTGCTTGTGCTGGCCATTCCTTGCATCCTCAGCTATGCTTCTAAATCCTTGACTGTGTATTTAAAAGCAACTGACTGCTTCAACCAAAAGACTCCTCCCTTCAGCTTCTTTGTCACCTTCAAAGAGCCTAAGCCTCCTCTGATACCACTGTTGGGTATTTTTGTGGGGAAAATCCCAAAAACACAAAAATAAAACACACAGAGGCAATGCTCTGTTTCCTTTACACCAGGATCCTTTTGTACAAAGGAGCCTCTTTGAAATTAATTACACAGAACGGAGTATTCCACCACCATAAAATAGTTTCTATTCATTAAACAAAAACACTTATATATTCATCCTCTTTTACTCAGAGGGATTCACCAAAACATTTTAACAAAAATTACTCTGCCTCCTTTGAAATTTTACACCACTGTGTGTAAATATTTCATGTGTGAAAACAAAGCTTACAAAGATTTACAGATTTACCTTTTCACTGTTGTGTGAAACAATTCATGGTTTTGAAACAAAAATTACCCCCTGGTTTTCTTCATTTACTTCTCCTCCTCTTGCAATGTTGTGCATTCTTTTTACTTCTTAGATTACAAAAAAAATTTACTCTGCTACGTTTTTCACTTGGCCTTCATTCGCTGCTGCGTTTCATACATATTCAGATTTACCTTTTCACTGTTGTGTGAAACAATTCATGGTTTTGAAACAAAAATTACCCCCTGGTTTTCTTCATTTACTTCTCCTCCTCCTGCAATGTTGTGCATTCTTTTTACTTCTTAGATTACAAAAAAAATTTACTCTGCTACTTTTTTCACTTGGCCTTCATTCGCTGCTGCGTTTCATACATATTCAAAAATGAACTCTGTCACATTTTTGCGAGTTCCCCCAGTTCTTCATTGGGTGCTGCTAACCCCTGTTTCTATTCTCCCATGTGCCATTCACTTAACAAAAAAAAGTCAACACACATACATTGCGTATACCATACAATTCATATGAAATTTAATAAAGCTTACATACCCCATACTTCCATATATAAAAAAAAATTACGCGCCGTAAAAACATTAAATACCTTACCAAAAACAAATGACATAATATTAACTTAGGGTATGGGCCATTATCTTACGCGCCGTAAAAACATTAAATACCTTACCAAAAACAAATGACATAATATTAACTTAGGGTATGGGCCATTATCTTACTCCACGCAACATTTAAGTTTGGCAGACCCCATGTACCTTCCTCCCGATCGAACGACAGAGAATGAAAACTTTAATCGAACGGCGGAGGATGGATATCGGAAGACCCTTTCTCACCGTACTTTACACCACAGTGCATCTTTGGTAAATCAACGGTTGTAAATGCTGGAGGTCATCGGACGAATATCGGATGGGGGCTTTTGACTGACTTTTATCGTCCGAAAAGTGCTTGAGGATGATGTCACGACAATCCACGTGCCTCCTCCAAATTGCATCGGAGCCCCTTCGTACGGAAACCTCCTTAAGCCAAAAGCGGTGCGATAGCTTCCCGGTGGTTTCAGGTTTGCTTCTGGGTGGTTTTGACACTGCGTTGACTGCTGACCCGTGCGCGCAGTGAAATTACAAATTTAACAAAACGCATGTAAAGGGAACATTTTCTTCATATTTCATCTTGTTCATTCTTTTTTTGTTTCCTCGACATTTGAGGATAAATTTGCAGTCACCATTTGAAAGTAATAATGGTAATACTGTGCTAAATTATAATTTTGCCACTTTATTGGTCAATGACAAAAATGGTAACAATTCCCTTATAATTGGATGGTATAGTCCAGAATCCTAAAGAGCCACGCAGTATTTGGGAGATTCAACTATTTAATTATTTTGCACATTTAGTTAATTTCACATTTACTCATTACTACATCTAAGTCACTTTGATTTGTTTTCCACAGAACTGAACTCTGTGGAAACCCTCAATTTGAGCATTTAGAGGCTTCGGAAGAATTGCATAAAATTCATGAATTACATGTAATGGAATTCATGAATGAAATGCTTGTAGAACTGAGAACTCTCTGGAAACCCTGACCTGGAGATTTGGAAGAATCACATGTAACAGAATTGACGTGTGGGTCACTTTTATTCTGATTTGAAGAAGTTAAAGTTACTTCCATCAAGTGATGTCCGCGTCTAGTTTTTGTATTTGCGAAGGGTTAATCCAGATGATGTATTGTCCAGATGTCCCTCACCTAAGTGGTGGAAAACAAATCAAATTCTTTAATTTCACATTTACTCATTACTACATTTACTCATTAGTACTTCATGAATTTGATAGCTAGAGGCCCAGGTCTAGTTTTGGGCACTTATTATTTCATCAAAACTCCAACTTCTGCCTTTACACTTCTGTACAGTCAAATTCCACATGCAACATATAATCTAAACACTGGTTTAATATATTGTCAAGTAGAGCATAACATATAACATAGGATGCCTGTGTTGGATGCTACACCAGCCTTGACACGTCACTGTGTGTATCAGTATTGCATCACCACATATTACTCTCATAATAATCATATATATCATCATATATATTCAATTATTGATGAATGGATTCTCAAAAGTGTCTAGACCTTTGTATTGTGGGTATGCTTACTTGATAGTGGTATTTGATATATGGGTTTTAATTTATTATAATTTATATAATATGTAATATTGGGTGGATTAATTACTTAAATATGTTTTAAGTTTTGAAGTTATTTTTAATTATGAATGGAGATTCTTTTGAATAATATCTAGGTTTTGAATAATGTGCATAATTTATACCTTTTGTAGCCACTATGAGAGGAAAATCAATTACATATTTTCGAAGTATAAATGCAATGAACAGAAAGTGTTTTGAACAATATATTAGTAAGCTATCATTTATGAGGAAAATCAATTACATAATTTTAGGGTAATAACTTTCATATGAGGAAACATATCAGGTATGGGAAGACATAATAATCACATGGTAAGAATTGAAGTGAGAAAATAATCACAAAACCAACTTAATTTCTAGTGGGAATATAATATCTTGTTTAGAAGTAGACTTTATAGCTCTAATACCTTCCATGTTTAGCTGCCCATAGGGTACACCAAATGCATGCAATAAGAAATTATTTAAAAATACAGTTCTAAGCTAGAGCTCTATGCTTATTTCCTTATTACAATAATGCAGATTTAGAACATTCCTAATGAGCTAAGTTAATACCTTAATCTGTTGGAACATTCCTACTAAGTCTATCTAAGCACTCAGCTTCAAGCAACAATACTATTAATTGGTCTCCTATTAATTGGTCTCCTCCTGATAGAAAAAGCACCACTTCATTCTTAGATCTGAAATGATGCCGTGTCATGGGTTCATATTAAAACTGTAAATAAACACACAATTGTGATGGTCAGATATAATAATATAATTCTCAACTACATTAATAGGAACTCTTAACTTAACTTTTAAATATTAGAAATCACTAATAAGTTGAAATTCTCAATGGTGCCTAGTTCAAATATGCTATTTTGTTACTTGACATTTTTTTTGAAATTTTGCTATATAAAGGTATTTAAAAATAAAACACAAGCACTGCATCCTTGGCCTTAGGAGGAGAACAATACCTTATCAGTCTTTCCACTCCTTCTGACGAGTACTTCATAGCCCCACCCTTCTGGGAGCCAATAAGGCCTCTGCTCATTCTTTTCTGTCATGTGTTTGGCATGTAACATGCAGTGTTATAAAATTTAATTTCCCAAAGTATTTTGGCATTTCATTTATTTTTATAGTGATTTGATTCATTTAATATAAAAAAAGTGCCCCTTCCATGGAATTAATTGGAAGGGGCACTTTTTTATATTAAATGAATCAAATCACTATAAAAATAAATGAAATGCAAAAATACTTTGGGAAATTAAATTTTATAACACTGCATGGTACAGGCCAAACACATGGCAGAAAGGAATGAGCTAAGGCCTTATTGGCTCCCAGAAGGGTGGGGCTATGAAGTACGAGTCACAAGGAGTGGAAAGAATTATAAGGTATTGTTCTCCTCCTAAGGCCAAGGATGCAGTGCTTGTGTTTTATTTTTAAATACCTTTATATAGCAAACTTTCAAAAAAATGTCAAGTAACAAAATAGCATATTTGAACTAGGCACCATTGAGAATTTCAACTTATTAGTGATTTCTAATATTTAAAAGTTAAGTTAAGAGTTCCTATTAAGTTGAGAATTATATTATTATATCTTACCATCACAATTGTGTGTTTATTTACAGTTTTATTATGAACCCATGACACGGCATCATTTCAGATCTAAGAATGAAGTGTTGCATTTTCTATCAAGAGGAGAGCAATTAATAGTATCGTTGCTTGCAGCTGAGTGCATAGATAGACTTAGTAGGAATGTTCCAACAGATTAGGGTATTAACTTAGCTCATTAGGAATGTTCTAAATCTGCATTATTGTAATAAGGAAATAAACATAGAGCTCTAGCTTAGAAATGTATTCTTAAATAATTTCTGATTGCATGCATTTGATGTACCCTATGGACAGCTAAACATGGAAGGTATTAGAGCCATAAAGTCTACTTCTAAACAAGATATTATATTCCCACTAGAAATTAAGTTGGTTTTGTGATTATTTTCTCACTTCAATTCTTACCATGTGATTATTCTGTCTTCCCATACCTGATATGTTTCCTCATATGAAAGTTATTACCCTAAAAGTATGTAATTGATTTTCCTCTCATGGTAACAACATAAATGATAGCTTACTAATATATTGTTCAAAACAGTTTCTATTCATTGCATTTATAGTTAGAAAATATGTAATTGATTTTCCTCTCATAGTGGCTACAAAAGATATAAATTATGCACATTATTCAAAACCTAGATATTATTCAAAAGAATCTCCATTCATAATTAAAAATAACTTCAAAACTTAAAACATATTTAAGTAATTAATCCACCCAATATTACCTATTATATAGATTATAATAAATTAAAAATCATATATCAAATACCACTATCAAGTAAACATACCCACAATACAAAGGTCTAAACAGTTTTGAGAATCAATTCATCAATACTTGAATATATATGATGATTATGAGAGTAATACTTGGTGATGCAATACTGATACACATAGTGACTTGTAAGGCTGGTGTAGCATCCAACACAGCCATCCTATGTTATATGTTATACTCTACTTGACAATATATTAAACCAGTGTTTAGATTATATATTGTATGTGGAATTTGACTGTACAGAAGTGTAAATGCAGAAGTTGGAGTTTTGATGAAATAATAAGTGCCCAAAACTAGACCTGGGCCTCTAGCTATCAAATTCATGATGTAGTAATGAGTAAATGTGAAATTAAAGAATTTGATTTGTTTTCCACCGCTTAGGTGAGGGACATATGGACAATACATCAGGGACATATGGACAATACATCATCGGGAAACCCTCAATTAAGGCTTGCATTGATTTGTTTTCCACTCAAATTCTTTCTGACCAAATACAAAGTCTAGTTTTATGTGATTCAGTATTCGATTCATTGATTTGTTTTCCACTGCAATTTTTTCCTGACCAAATATAGCTAGTCTAGTTTTATGTGATTCAATGTAGCATAAAAATTATTTTAGGCCTAATTAAAACATAATTTATCTGTGCATTGGGTTATGTTAATGCGATCTTTTGAGATTTCACTTGATTGTGGAGAATAATTCATCTTGGTTTTACTCAATAGTTTCTATATTTGAATTTTCAAATCTATTTATTCTAGGAGATATTGAAGTCTAAGTGTATTTATATTTATTTGTCAAATCTAAAGTGAATTTATTATCCTCTCCATCTAGGTTCAATTTCAGTAAGTGACTCTTTGAGTTTATGACTTTGAGCCTCATTGTTATAGGATATAGAATAAATTAATTGACTTAGCTAACAAGGTTTGAAGTCTTCACTAGAAATACTCATTATGAGCTCAACATGTGAGATGCAAAAATTGAACCCAAGTGGAAAGGACAACAACATCTAAATCCAATTGACCACAAACATTGACAACTTGACCTTCACACATGAAAGAGTCATTCTCAAAAGCAATGGCCTCTATCAAAACCTAAAATATTTACATGATTGTCTTTGAAACTGGGATACCAAACAAAAGTTTGCATAAATTATTATAGGCACAAGTTATTGATTACAATTAAATTCTCATAACACGGTCAAAAAATGATCTCTGAAAAATGACATGGAAGATCACAAAAAATATAATGAAATTAATGACATAGAAGATCACAAAGAATATAATGATTCTAAAAAACAACTGCCTCTATGAAAACCTAAAATATTTACATGATTGTCTTTGAAACTAGGATACCAAATAAATTTTTTTTAAATTATTATAGGCACAAGTTATTGATTACTATTAAATTCTTGTAACACAGTCAAAAAATGATCTCAGAAAAATTACATGGAAAATCACAAAGAATATAATGAAATTAATGGCATAGAATAGAATATAATGAAATTAAAAGTGATGTAAAAGAAAACTGGGACGCAAAAAAAACTAGAACACTTCAAACAAGGACAAGAAAAGTCTTCTAACAAGGACAAGATTTTTTTTTTCATAAATTATTATAGGCACATGTTATTGATTACAATTAAATTCTCATAACACAGTCAAAAAATGATCTCAAAAAAATGACATGGAAGATCACAAACAATATAATGAAATTAATGGCATAGAAGATCACAAAGAATATAGTGAAATTAAAAGTGGTGCAAAAAAAAATTCTGGGATGCAAAAAAAACTTGGAGCACTTCAAACAAGGACAAGAAAAGTCATTGGGCCTTTTTTGAACAAGGATCCAAAAACTCAACTAACCATCCAAACATACACCAAGTTTTTCTTTCGATTATAAAGCATCATTACCAATACACAAAAAAAATATATTATTAAGAATTGTCAAAAACAAACTACTATGACAATCATTATATTAGAAAAAGAAATAAATATTACAATTGTACAGTTAATTAAACAAGTTATTTATGAAATCCTTAAACAAGCACACAAATCTATGTTCAGTATTCAAACGTTCAAAAGATGCATTTTGTTATGATCAATCTAAATTATTTTGATTTTTTTAAGTAATCATAGTAACTATACAAATTCTCACTAGAAAACTACATGTTATATCTATATTCACAATTTATTTAAATACCTCAAAATACATCTCCACTCCCATGTGAACAAATCCAATACTGGAAAACAAATGCCCTTTACATAAGGAACTTCTTTAAAAGGTAATTCATAAAAAAATATTCGCAAACGAATTCAAAACGGGAAACAAAATATCACATATTGAAGAGCCTCATGACAATATTACCATGTTTCTTATCTTTATAAAAAAAAAATAAGAAAAAAATAATTTCCAAAACAAAATCCAAGATGATGTGGAATGCAACACATTCACAAAGAATATGTTGTTTGTTATGTGTTGTTTGTTATGTAGAAATTATGGTGTAGAATTGCAACTACTCATGAAATTTTAATTAAATCACAAGACACAATCTTACTCTACTCCTTTGTAAAATTCAATTCACAATTTAGAACCACAAGCGGAAACATGTATAAGGAAAACACACATACATACCGTATTTTTTGAGTAGAAAGCAATTGTTAAAAAACCCTTATATTTTCTTGCATGAATCTGATGTGAATAAAGAAGTATTACAATTGCTTGCTCTCTCTAAGCACAACTTGCAAGTGAATAACCTATCTCTCTGCTCACTGAGAAGCTCTGACCCAAACTTAGTCAATTTGTTCATCTACTTGAGCCCCTATTTCCTTGTGCAATTCCTTTAGAAATTAGGCCCCTATTATTTAGTAAAATCCTCAAAGTGATTGTGCGATTCCCAATGTCAACGCGAGAACTCGAATTCTTTGCATGCACTAGATATTTTGGGTTGATTGATTAGTTAACTCGATGGACACTGAGTTTGACTCAAGTCCCATTGAACAACTAACCTTCCACTAGTTCCTCTAACAATTAGAACTAGTTTAAGTGAAGACAACTTGAAATAACTAACCTTGATTGCGACAAATTAGCAATCACACATGCTTACCTGAACTCTAACTCCTCTAACTCAAATTTATTGATCTAACTGACTCACAAGAGCCATGTCACCTATGCTAACTACATCCAAGTTGTCTTCTAATGTGGAAATTCATTTTTTCTCAATTTAATCAAAGGCAAACTCAAATTGAGAATTTCTTGCTGCATTTTTCAACTCTCTCTCTTCACAAGAAAGGGATTATCAACCACCTCTATCCTACACCCATGGAACTCGAAATTCCCTCTTCACAAGGCCTTTTTCAAAATGTCACCATCTTGTTCCTGTCTTAAAAAATATTGTAGCAAGATTATCCACCTCTGCACACAGTCCTATAAATGGTGATACCAAATATCTATATGCTTGGATCGATCGTGAAATACATGATTCTTGGAGAGATTGATGCAAATTTGATTATCACATTAGATCATAGTTGGATCCATCATCTAGCCAAATAGTCCCACAAGTATCTTTCTCATATTACCCCACATGATGCTTGACTTGCAGCCATGTATTTAGCTTCTGCTGAGCTAAGCGCCACAAACCTTTGGTTCTTGTTGTACCATGAAATATTTGTAGACACAACATTGAAAATTCCACCTGATGTATTATTTCAGTTTGATGGACTCCTTGCCCAATTTGCATCTATGAAGCCACACAGATTCACTGCCTTTATCTCTCTGTACCATAATCCAAATTGGGTAGTGCCTCTAAGGTACCATAAAACATGCTTAGTTTCCTTCCAAAATAATTTGGTTGGCCTAACCATAGCTTGGCTCAACTGGTTGAATGCACATCACATATCTCGTCGTGTGTTCACAAGGTACATTAGTGAACCCACTAGCTATCGATAAATAGTAGCATCCACTTCCTCACTTGAAGTGGCATCCTCCTTCCTCCAGTTGGTCACTAGTTCCCCATCACCTTTCCATACTTCCAACCCAAGGAAGTAGTGCATGATACCCATGTCCTTGATTTTAAATTCTCTTGCAAGGTCCTCGCAAGATCTAATCAACTGCTCATTACTAGTTAAAATGAAATCATCAACATATAAGACAATAATAGGCAATATAGCTTCTACCAAGATGAATAAAGAAGTATTACAATTGCTTGCTCGCTCTGAGCACAACTTGAAAGTGAATAACCTATCTTTCTACTCATTCAGAAGTTTTGACCCAAACTTAGTCAATTTCTTCCTCTTCTTAAGCCCCTATTTCCTTACGTAATTCCCTGATAAATTAGGCCCCTATTATTTACTAAAATCCTCAAATTGATTGTGAAATTCCCAAGGTTGATCATCTGATTGCATGCAACACTTGTACACTACTTACTAGTCTACGCTTGATGTTACATTGCCTTAGAATCTCCACCCCAACTGGAGAACTCGAATTCTCTCCATGCACTAGCTATTTTGGGTTGATTAATCAGTTAACTAGATGAACACTGAGTTTGACTGAAGTCCCATTAAACAAATAACCTTCCACTAGTTCCTCCAATTGTTAGAACTTGTTTAAGTGAAGACAACTTGAAATAACTAACCTTGATTGCTAAAAATTAACAATCACACATGCTTAACTGAACTTTAACTCCTCTAACTCAAGTTTATTGATCTAACTAAGTGACAAGAACCATGTCACCTCTATTAATTGCATCCAAGTTGTCTTCTAATGTGGAAATTAATTTTTTCTCAATTTAATCAAAGGAAAAATCAAATTGAGAATTTCACACTGCATTTTTCAATGCTCCCTCTCAGCAAGAAAGGGATTATCAACCACCTCTATTCTACACTTGTGGAACTCAAACTTCCCTCTTGACAAGGCCTTTCTCAGAATTTCAACATTTTGTTCCTCTATCGAAATGTATTGTAGCAAAATTATGTGCCTCTGCACACAATCTTGTGAATGGTGATACTAAATATCTATATGCTTGGATCGATTGTGAAATACATGATTCTTGTAGAGCTTGATGAAAATTTGATTATCACATTAGATCATAGTTCGATCCATCATCTAGCCAAATAATCCCACAAGTATGTTTCTCATATTGGCTCCAATGATGCTTGAATTACAACCATGTATTCAGTTTCTTGCGAGCTGAGCGGCACACATATTTTCTTCTTGTTGTACCATGAAATAGTTGCAGACCCAACACTAAAAATTCCATTTGATGTATTATTTGAGTTTGATGGACTCCCCACCCAATTTGAATTTGTGAAGCCACACAACTTCATTCCCTTTATCTCTTTGTACCATAGTTCAAATTGGGTTGTGCCTCTGAGGTACCATAAAACATGCTTAGTTTCCTTCCAAAATAATTTGGGTGTTCTAACCATAGCTTGGCTCAACTCATTGAATGCACATCACATATCTCATCGTGTGTTCACAAGTTACATTAGTGAACCCACTAGCTACCAATAAATAGTAGCATCCACTTCCTCACCTGAAGTGGCATCCTCCTTCCTTCAGTTGGTCACTAGAGGTGTCTCCATGGGTTTGCAACTCTCCATGTAGAACTTATGTAGTATCTCATTTACATACTTTCCCTGACAGACAAACAGTTCCCCATCGCCTTGCCATACTTCCAACCCAAGGAAGTAGTGCGTGATACCCATGTCCTTCATTTCAAATTCTCTTACAAGGTCCTCCTTGCAAGATCTGATCAGTTGCTCATCACTAGTTAAAATCAAATCATCAACGTATAAGACAATAATAAGCAATTTAGCTTCTACCATGATGTGATATAGGTTTTCATCTAGTAACTTTTTTTGAAGCCCAAACCAATGAGATATTTATTGATCCTGGTGTACTAAGCACGATTTACATGTTTGAGACCGTGCAATGCTCGCTTGGGTCTGCACATATGAGACTCCCCATCAAATGTCTCAAAACCTTGTGGTTTCTCAATGTACACCTCCTCCTCAATAACCCCATTGAGAAATGTTTTTTTACATCCATCTAGTGGGTCTTCCACCCCATCTTCATGGAGAATGCAAGAATTGATTTAATGGATGAGTGCCTTACTACATGAGCAAAGGTCTCCTCATAGTCATTTACCTCAACCCTAGAGTATCCCTTGGCCACAAATATGGCCTTAAAATTCTATATGCTTATGTCTACTACCTACTTAACCTTGAAGGTCCATCTTGAACCCACAACAAATTTATTAGCTTGTCTTAGGACCACTTCCCAAACACTGTTCTTTACAATGGATTCATATTCGTCCACCATTGCATCAACCCATACATGTTTCTCTATTGATTCCTCCAAATATTATGACTCAGTGTCAACAATATTAGTCATTAGAGCCATGTAGCTAGTGTATCAATCATGAGCTTCTCTTCCTACGCAAATTTGAAGGATCTCCCACATTCTCCCTCGCATCCTGCACAAGTATATTAGTTTGCTTGGTCCTTTTTCTACCTTCTCTGAATGGTTCTTCTTGAGTGGATGTCTCCACTCTCAGCTCCTCAATTTGTGGCTACCCCACAAATTTGTGAGTCTCCTCCTTTGGAGCTAAAATCTCCTCTTCTAGTGGGATGTGGAGCTCCTTCTCGAGAGAGCACCACATCGCTTTCTCCTCATCAACTTTTACATCCCTTCACACAAATTTCATTATGAGGGATGACAAGTACACATAATAGTTTTGAGAAGTTTTTGTGTAACCCATAAAAACCCCCAATTCTATTGTTGTCTCAAGCTTCTTCCTTGATTCATTGGAGGCTTGGTTGTAGAAAGAGGCTCCAAAAATCCTGAAGAGCGACACATCCAATATTCTCCCCGAAAAAACCTTCATCGGTGTAATCATGCCGAGAATCAGACGAGGAATTTGGTTATGCAAATAGACAATTGTGTCACATGCCTCTACCCACAATATAGTGGCAGGCCTTTATAATGCAACATAGCCCTCACGGTGCCCACAATGCTATGGTTCCTTCTTTTAGCCACCCCATTTTGTTTTGTTTTGTGGAGTGTTGTCAACTCTTGTCAAATTCCTTCTTTCACATAGAAATTTTTGAATTCACTCGACACAAAATCACCTCCATTATCGCTCCTGAGAGCCTTCACCTTCTTGTTGATTTCATTCTCAATCAGTGCCTCGAATTATATCAACTTGGAGAATGTCTCATCTTTCTTCTGCATGATCAAGATCCAACACTTCTGTGAGAAGTCATCAATAAAATTACAAAATATTTATGTCTGGGAGTGGAGGCTATCGAGAAAGGTCCACATACATCAGAATGGATCCCTTCCGAGACTGCATGTGCTTTGTTCACCCGATCATGGAATGTGGATTTTGTGTACTTCCCCAAGGTATACCCTTTACATACATTTTGTTGGTTAAGTTATCATTTAGGGAGGCCAGTGGTTATTTGTTGCATAATCTTGAAGAGCGACACATCCAACGTTCTCCCCGAAAAAACCTTCATTGGTGTAATCATGCCGAGAATCAAACGAGGAATTTGGTTATGCAAATAGACAGTTGTGTCACATGCCTATACCCACAATATAGTGGTAGGCCTTTATAATGCAACATAACCCTCATGGTGCCCATAATGCTATGGTTCCTTCTTTCAGCCACCCCATTTTGTTTTGTTTTGTGGAGTGTTGTCAACTCTTGTCAAATTCCTTCTTTCACATAGAAATTTTTGAAATCACTCAACACAAAATCACCTCCACTAGTGCTCTTGAGAGTCTTCACCTTCTTGTTGATTTCTTTCTCAATCAGTGCCTTGAATTATATCAACTTGGAGAATGTCTCATCTTTCTTCTGTATGATCAAGATCCAACACTTCTGTGAGAAGTCATCAATAAAAATTAAAAAATATTTATGTTTGGCAGTGGAGGCTGTCGAGAAAGCTCCACATACATCAGAGTGGATCCCTTCCGAGACTGCATGTGCTTTGTTCTCTCGATCATGGAATGTGGATATTGTGTACTTCCCCAAGGTACACACTTTACATACATCTTGTTGGTCAAGTGCTCATTTAGGGAGGCCAGTGGTTATTTGTTGCATAATCTTGAAGGCACCATGATGCAAATGACCAAGTCTTGTGTGCCAAAGTTCACCAACATCGCGACTCCACACTTTCTCCACCTTAGTGCTTAATGCAACATAGTCTTCCACATATAGCTCATACAGGTTCTTCACATGAACCCTGATTTTCTTCACCTATCCCATGGCTATGTGACATAATAATGCTTTTCCTTTTCTAAAGATCACATCATAACCAGAGTGCTTCAAAACTGCAAAGGAGATGATATTTTTATTTAGGCCCAGAATGAAGATGGCATCCTTGAACCTAAGAGGGGTGACCAAATCCCTTTGAAAAATGAATATATAAATCTTAGCTGCATTGTACCTTCTGTCATCCCCCATCTCGATGTGCATTTTCAATTCTTCCTCCTCCAGGTCACTGAAAAATTGTCTACACCCTGTCATGTGAAATGATGCACTTAAGTCCAAGTACCACACACTCCCCATCATTTTTCTTACCATGCATGCGATAAGGGTAAAGTAAAGCTCAAACTGTGAAGCAAAAGATTCACCTACTCCTCCTTCTAAGTTCTTCTTGCTCGGATTTTTATGTGGACACTTCGTGGCATAGTGTCCAAATTCATGACAATGGAAGCATTTAAGTTTGGACAAATATTTCTTCTTGCCCCCTTGGCTAGATTCTGGTTTGGATTGTGATTTATTCCATTTTCCCCTTCCAACCAATGCAATTTTTTCTTCATCCTTGCCCTTGGATGAAGTCCCATCGCTAGTATTCCACCTTATTTCCTCATGTACCAAATCAGACCATAAGCATTCCAAAATTGGTATTTTCTCCCTCTCGTTAGTTCTTGGTAAGGCCTAGTAGGGATAGGCTTACCAAGTTAGCTTCTACAACATTAACACCAACCCCACCAAGTTGATCAAGAACTTGTGTGAACTTACTTAGATACTGTAGAATAGTGTCACTACAAAACTCACTCGCACAGTACGTTATATCCTCCATTGTGGGTGTACCGAACTTCGGACAAAACTGCTACTCGCTTTACACTATTCCAACTCACTTATGGCCTAGAAGTGGTACTGCATATCAAGTGCCACATTACTTCATTGAAACTCATTTTTGAACTCTTGCCCGACACCACTATTGAAGAAGAATGCTTGATGTATCTCAATCAGCTGGATGAGACCCATTGAGATGCCACACTAGAACTCGAAGCCCATAAGTGTCAGGTCAAATCCCAATATGACAAAAATGTCAAGCCTCATTCGTACCAAGAAGACAATCTTGTTTTACTCTATGATTAGAAACACGACCTCTTACGGGCATGAATGCTTCAACCATTATGGATTGGTCCATATGTGATCACCAGAGCCCTCTCAAAAGCTGCCTCTGAAATTCAGGACTGTGAAGGAATGCCATCGCTGAGCCCCGAAATGGGCTCTATCTGAAAAAGTATTATGCCTAGTATTGCACTAGGCATGAGCTTTGTAATTTTATGTATTTATAAGTTTTTTCTCTTTTTTCTATGAATGGATTTTTGCAATTTTGCGAGTATTTGTCTCATATATGTTTCTCGTTGTGCATATGTCTTCATCACCCTTACTATATGTAGGATATGAAGATGGTGCCAGTCATCACACATGACACATTGCATCAATTGCTTGGGTCATTTACACACCTGATTTAAAACTACTTTGTTTCGGGGGAGTCTTTCTTGGCACCACCACCAGCAGTATTGCTAAGTATATGTCTATAATATCACTTCTCACTAAAGCGTCATCTTGGGACATCTCCAATCATTAGGGGATTTTTTAGGTGTAAAATGGGCCTCCTGAGAAATCATAAAATAATAGTGGAAATAATAAAATAAGATTAGATTACATCATCAAATTTTAGAGGGCAAAAAGAAAAACTATTTTTTTCAACTATATTTTCAACTTATCTTTTTATGGGTTTACTCAAATTTCAAGTGAAAACATTTTTTGGATGCATAATTTGAGTCTTCGCCCAAGGAGTACCCATGTTGCATACTTTCGATAGACCCTACTACACAAAAATGAGAAATACATTAAAAACAGGATTGCAAACATGTTTTTTCATGTATTTCTCATTTTTCTTGTAGTAGTGTCCATCGAAATTATCCAACATGGGTACTCCTTGCATAAGGAATTAAATTTTTCATACAACGAGCACTCCCTCTCAAAATTTGAATAAAACCTTAAGGAGATAAGTTGAAATACAAGTTGAAAAAATAGTTTTATTATTTTATTATTTTTTTTTTATCTTTTACCCCTTTACTCTAAAAATGGTGAATCATCCTCCATGGTTGACATCATCATCTTGAATCCTATTGGTTCTTATAAAGTTTATTTTGGTTGTAGATTTTTCTTAGGAGGCCCATTTTAGACCTCAAAATTCCCCTAATGTTGGTGTTCAGGTTAGACTCTCAACTTGTCGTTATGAAATTGAAAAATCATTATCACATTTGAAATCCAATATTGTTACGTCATTATTTAAGGTACGACTCTTAGAACGCCAATTTGAGTTTATTACATATGAACACATTCCTCGAGAATTTAATGCATTTGCTGACTCATTAGTAAACTATGTATTAGATTGACATCTATCTTGTTTATTATAGATACATGCATGAAAGTAAATATTTACATAGTTAAAAATTTACAAAAACATTAAAAACATTTACATCATAAAGGTGTCAATCTCTCTCTCTCTCTGTCTCTCTCTCAGTGTGTCAAATCCAGTGTTTCACATCAGAAAATTCCCAAAACTTGGATGTTTTAAGTGCAAAATAGCTCTATTAAGGCTTTTTATAACACCTGTTGGCTAACCCATGCTATTGCTAAGAGTCTACTACTCATTAAATCTAAAAAAGACTGTAGCTAACCTCCTAAGAGGAACTAGAAATCACTCAAGCAAATGGACGGTGTGTCGCTGCAAATGGGAAGGAATCTCCCTCATGGGAAGAGGAGGAACACCCATGCTCAGGCCTTTGAATTTCCTCAAAACCTTTCATAGACTCTTCACATCATCTCCATCTTAGGAAGCCGCCACACCCGCACCAGCTCCAGGTAGTTGGTCCCCTTGCCTTGCTTAGCGAGGCATATCCACAAGTCGCACTGGTGCCACATATTCGTCAATCAAGCGCTTCATATTAGCACTTGCTCATCTATAAAATCAAAAACATTACATAAACATTAAAAAGTTAAAAAATACTTTAAGTACTCTAAGAAATCTTCTTACCTTGAGGCCCCTAATGACTACCAGGTTGCAGCATCAAATCTCGATCTCCTATAAAGTCCATGCCTTCATAAGCATAGTCATCAATCATCATAATTTGGCCATTAAGCCACTCAAAGAAGTCATATTCAAATAAATGTCGGATTAAACCCCCCTCCAGTAGTAGGATCTAGCTAAGCCCATCACTGTTGCCTTGGTTCTCTAGGATGAGCCTGACCCAAGCTCATTTGTGGCCTCATCATGGGAACTCTCTCAAGAAATAAGGACACAATGAGAGTACCATACACAAATTTCATTTGGGTACGAGTCTTACAGGCTGTCAACTCTTCCTTTAGCTGGCGAAGAACTGCCTCACACTAGTTGTATATTTGAGGTTGTCAGTAGTCAATAGAAAGTAATAGTTGAGCCTTCGTCGCTACATGAGGAATCTTGGACCCCACCAAGCACATGATCATCCAGAAAATGGCCCTCATGGGCCTTATCCTGATCTGCTCAATGGGGACCATGATGCTCACTAAACCACTGCCAGGTCTGCAGTGAGTTTAGACCAACTCGAGCATGCTTCGTGGATCTGTCCTATCTTCGACCAAGTTCACTCGCGCACCGCTACACGAAAAACCTGTCAGAAAGTATATATCATCTCTGTTGATCAACAACTCTTGATCCCCGATCCGGAACACCCCTTGGTGTTCATCCCACCGTTGGATTATCTAACTCAGAAGTTCTTCCTGACCCTTCATGAGGTCAAGCCTTGCATACTTCATCAAGCCACATCTTCACAAAGAAAGTATGCATGTTGGATCATTTAGCATATGTAGTTCCTCACTGTCATGATCTCTTTCTCTCCATAGGCTCATGATGATGGCCCCAAAACTACACAAAATCACCCAAAAATTATTCAATATGATGGAGAAATGACAAATAAATCATATGTTAGGGTTTGAAAGTGTTCCCATGCTACCTAACACCCCTCCTTAGGGACAACAGGTCATGCTAACGCAGACCCGCAGGTCGTGAAGGGCGTTTAACGCTCCTTTAGACCTAGAAGGGAGTGTTAGTGCATACCATTGACTAGGTGTGGTGAAGTAAA
>APFE030864396.1:0-13648 GCA_000404065.3 Pinus taeda | reverse complement strand
ATTTGCAATGAAATCAGATGAAATAACTATGCAACTAAGCAATCATAAACCTAAGCATGCAATCAAAACTGATATCAAGTTCGACAACTAAGAATCCAACACTAATACTTGCATGGTGAAGCAAAGACAGTGTTTTTGGTGGCAGCAAGGTCACCTTGGTCCCAGCGCATGATTCCACTGAGGGGGAGGTGAGATCCAAGGTGCTTGGTAGTCTTTTTCTGAAGATCTTCCCTGTGATTAACCTATCAAGTAAATCTGAATATGAAAAGCTATTTTAATCATCAAAAATGACCTAAGTAACAAAGCAATATTTTAATCTAAATAACAAATTTTATTCTAAGAATGCAGCAAAGACACATGAAAGTAAATAAAGAAGGTATTGGGCACTTGAGATAGGCCCAACCCCAAGAGCTACAACCTCCTAAGAGAGATTAGCGCTTGTGCAAAGCTGGATTCATCTTTATTGCTCAAGAAATAATAGTTACATCAAAAACTCTCCACAAGGAAAACTTGAAAATGTGCTGAAACGCAGAGCTAAACTATTGCCTAAAAAAATGACTCAAAACTGAACTACAAACTAGCTAACTTCTGCCTACAAAGTGACTAACTACTGGCTAACCAAAATCAGGCCCTAAGCCTTCTTATTTATACAAATTGAGGACCCCAACAGTCCTCCTAAACTTTAGGGACTCAGCTTGCCAAAACTTGTAGTTAACAGCAGTCCTACTGGACTTGCTTGGCTGCCCTTGTATATTGATGTGGGTGGCCCTTGAAACTTTCGAGAATGATGGTCGAGAATTCGAGGAAAGACCCATAAATGAAAGGGGCAACCTTCCTACAAATCCTCTCTTTCTTGTTCCCCACAAATTTTGCTACCAAGGCTCATTAAAACCTTAATTTTGTTCTCCCAAATTGACCAAAAGACTGCATAAAGCACCTTAGGACTTGTTGGCATAATGACTAACCCAATTCACTCTATTAGCATAAATATAATCAAAAACATGCAATAAACTAATGAGAATGGTGGATTAAGTCGAATTAGGACGCTGAATGAGCCCATATAATTATCCATTTTTGGGGCTCATCACTAGGCATGCAAGTAAAATCTAGATGTAGATCTAGGTGATACGATGGGCAAGCACGTGAGTTTTCGAGGTCGGATCTAAAGAATTTCCTTGGTCAAGTTTAAAAGAAGGATTTTTAGGTAAACTTGACTCCGTGAAAGAGTCAAAGTTGTTAGATTAATAGTAGTGGTTTGAAGCACCTGGTATTGGTGACTAATGGTATTATATGTAATTAAATCCTTTAAAAGGCTTGGGGATTCTCCATTTAGTGTGCCATAGTTGGGCAAAAGGTTCACTTGGTCATCGCTTCGCTATGTTTAAGTCCAATATATTGGCTACTTTTAAGCTATACGATAATTGATCTATTATTAACTTGTTTTTCCTAGTTGGGGTTTTTCTAAGTAAATTATGTGTGTTGTTGTCATGTGCATTATATCACCATTGTTGATCTAACAATTTTGATTCTTTTACCAATTCAAGTTTACCTAACACTATCTTGCCTATAAATCAAGGCAAGGACTTAAATATCAATCCTAGGCTATTGATAAGAGGTTTATCCTTTATTGTTTTAATTATTTCAAAAGGGGAAAGCAAAATTTTGCTATATTATAATAAAGATGTATAATTTAATGTTTATATATATATATTGATTTTCTCAATTAAATGTTTTAATTAATATATTTCAATACAAAAGATATGTTAAAATAAAATATGTAATCATTTTTATAATTAATATTAACTTTTTTATAAATAAATAAAAAATAATTTTTTTTGACTTATGGAAAGAAATAATTGTTATTTCCCTTCTAAATTATATACCACAAAAGAAAGTTTAAATTTTATGTGAAATTATTGTCAAGAATATTTTCTATCCTCCCATGTTCCATAACATCAAATCTGTTTAAAAACTACAGTTCTTAAAATTTCATCTCATAAAATACAATTAGCTATATATATAATTCCAATCAATGTATAATTTGAAACATGACGTTTGTACCAAACATATACATCACCATATTCAGTGGAAAAACCTCACTGAACTACCCAATGACAGCACTGTACATGAGAATGCCGTGGATGATAAAACTCCAATATCTAGTTAACATGGAAGCTTCCCACAGAAATCTGAAATGTAGTAAATATTAAACGTTAAAGAGCACGACCCAAACCTGTGGCATTGCCCCAGGCAGGATGAGAACTGCCATCAATATCTGCATGGCGATTTCCCTCTGCTGGACGGTGAGACTCTCCTCCCACTGTGGCCCTGCAATCTGGGCATTGAGATGTCTGCATGGGTCCTCCGCACTCCCCCACCACGTAGTAATGGCCATTCGGACATTGAAACCAGTGCCCTCTTCCTCCCACATCTTTAGTAACGACTTCAATAACCTCTCGCATAACTCGATTTCCTGCAATCATCTCTTCTCGGATTTCCGCAGTCTTTGCATGATGATGGTTTCTCTTCAGAATAATGTCGCAAATCGCCAACCCAGTGGCGAAGTCATTCTGAGCGGAGAAAACCAACGCCCATTGGAGAAGTGCATCAATGGCCAACTCATTATCTGCTAATTTGGTGTTAAGAATAGTAGTGCTTAAACTAGATTTCAGACTCAGTATCGGAAGCTTTTCAAGTATAAGCACCTTGTAGGAGCTGTGCTCTATGATGAAAGAGAGATGTTGTATTGCTTGTTCATAAATGTGCATTCCACAGAGAGCACGGGCCTGCCCTAGATGGGCTTCAAGAAATCCTGGATCGCCGCTGAGAGCTGTTTTGAATTCCAACATTGCTTTCTCATAATTTTTCACCGCCAGCATATTGTTCCCTCTTTTCACTTTTTCGAATCCAATCACCCGCTTCTTCACTTCTTCAATTTGTTGCAACTTCATTTTCACAATGTTTGAATATCGCAACGTTCTTCTAATTGGTGTTCTACATCCAGGACTGCGTAGCACAGCATTTCAGAAGGGTTATAATAAATTTTAGCAATCTTTATTCAAAATCAAAAGATTACAGAACAATGAGAACTCGGGATATTTATACTTACCACTGTTTTAGCTTGATGGCAGCAGCACCGGGCTCAGCTACTGCATCGTTCATGTTCATCCAAGTATCTAGCCCACTTACTTCAAATACATGCCTACAATCTACTAGCTCCACAAACCTGTCAGAATCATCACACTCTTCTAAAGTCATCTGCGTAATGACATCCAAATACTGTGGATTGCAAGCCCTGCAAATCTTGGGGCAGGGCTCCCCACAGAGACCTATACAAGGATGCCCACACCTTAGAGTTTCTTGGCAGGGCTTCTCACAACGAGGCCTGGTGCAAGTTTCATGGCAAAGGAGATTACAAGTATGATGTCGACATTTCCAGTCACATTTCTCCATGCAAGGCATGCATAAGCTTCCACAGATAAGAATGCATCGACTATGCAGGCAACGTTTCTGGCAAGGATGCTTGCAGGGAGGACATATCTCAGAGCAACCGCCCATACATTGGTGACCACATGGGAGATCCCTGGAGCATTGTTCCTTGCAAGGAATGTGTGAAGTGCCTTGCTTGCATGACCCACATGTTCCTTTGCAAATATGCTCACATCCGGGTCTCAGAACCTGACCACAGGGCCGATCACAAGGAAATGTATTGGGATCTTCAAAACATGACAACCTTGCCCGATGTCCACACTGCAATTTTTTTAAAACCTTTACATTACATGGTCCGCAAGGTCTTCCACATTTTAGTTTACATGGATGGCCGCAGGGAAGTTGAACAGGACACGGTTCGTTGCAGATGGCTCCCTCAACAGAAGTGGAGCAAGGAAGAGTTATACGGTGGCCACATCCAGGAAGAATGTTGGACACGGGCACCTGGCAATGAGGACAATCTGTGGGAAAATGACAGATCTTGGTGCATTGATGACCGCATGTAGCCTCGAATTTACGTGGACAAGGCTTGGGGCAGACAATGGAGTCATGGTCAGATGGATGGCACCTCCTTGGACAAGCATGGCCACATTTTAACTGATATTCGCAAGGTCTGCTGCACCCTCCATCCTCCACTTGTCTGAAATCTTCGGTTACAGAGACTTTTGTTTCTGTTTGTGGATGGTTTTGGCAGGCCAGTGTTAATTCTGACCCAATGGAATTGGAAACATATAATTTCTGAATAATTGAGTTCCACAAATTACTTTTAGAGCCTAGAAGCTCCGCATTGCCAAGGATGTACAAACCAATCTTGGCTCTCGACAGTGCCACACAGACCCTGTTTGCTATCTTGAGAAAACCAATATTGCCTCTTGACCCTCCAATTCCCAACGTTTTATTGCTCCTAACCAGAGATAATATGATAATATTGCATTCTTCTCCTTGATAGTTATCGACAGAACAAACTCGAGGAGTAGCTGGACCGGGATCATCTACCTTCTCGTTCTCGGTTTGCCTATTTCTGTATTGAAGACGATCGTTCAGGTCCTTTTGAATTTGAGTCATCTGACCCTTATACATTGTCAGAATTGTAATGTCACTGTTGTTGTATCCTTGTCTGAGAAGATACACACAAAGTTCCACAACGAGCCGCGCTTCAGTTATGTTAATTTTGCTGTTGGCATCACTGGTCTGTGATTCCATAGCTTTATGATCCAAGAAAAACACATCATTTCTAATTCCTTTGATGTTTTCATACTTGGTGACGTTAACATGGTCCTGCAAGGAAGGATAGAGTTCAGATATTAATCTTGAAATTGAAGGCTTCATTCTTCTTTGGCATCTTAACGTGACGTGATCAATCCCTCCGCTTATCAGTCGCTCAAACATTGAGATCTCCAATTTGTGTTTGGTGGCTAACTCATACTCTGCAACAGAAGGACGCAGCTGAATGTGATCGCCAAGAAGAATAAGATGTTGTGTGAAGGATCCAATGCATGGCAAAACATGGGCCTCCAGAACCTCGGCAGCTTCTTCTATGACCACTATTTCTGCTCTCAACTCCTGGAGAATATCATAATTTTTGGCAGCCCCAGTGGTTGTCATTCCCACAACTTTTGCTTGTCTTAGAATTTGGAGGCATAGCTTACGATCAAGCTGAAGTAACCCATCACAGACTTCTTTGTATATCTCCGACAATTGATGCAGTTCCTCTTCAGCATTTTCTATGGCTCTCTGCAACCAATAATTATGAAGCCTGATCCTTAATTTTCTGGGTAACAGCCATACATCCTTGGAATCAAGGATTCTTTCTAGAGAAGAATTATTAGCTGGATTTTCAGGCACAACTTCCTCATCATCATCAGCAGGAATAGCATTATACTCACCATTATCATCATCAGCAGTAAGAATAACTCTTGGTTCACCATCTTCATCAGCAGCAGTAGGATTAATAACATTAGGTTCATCATGATCATCAGCTTTGTCTAGTGAAGAGAATGCATTATATGTTGTTACAGGCATGTTGGACATCATGCTCTGCTTCCCTTTCTGTTTCCAACCGTCTTTATCAGCTACTAGTTCATCTTCCTTCCCTTCCAACCATACCTCTTCTATTGTCTGATCATTAATTGAATACTTGCTATAGAGGGACTCAATTTGTTGTTGTGAAGCTATACCCTGTAACATCCTCCCGGAGATTCGCCGTGCTCTCATATGAAATACACATCTTCTGATCTGCTCTTCCAGATGCATTTTTGTACCCATTAGTTGTCCATGTCTGGAACGAAGTGCCCCAGAAATACTAGCACCACGTTTGAGCTCTTTCAAGCTTCGCTTCAACAAAGTTTCATTTGTAGATCTACCACCCAGTCTAACAATGTTATTTTCTACTGAATAAATGGATTCCAGGAACTGATCCAATGCATGGTTGGTATAACAAATGACCAGAATAGGACCACACTGGATATTAGAAAGCAGAATCCTAGCAATGGTTAATCCGACGTAGGTTTTTCCAGTTCCAGGAGGGCCCTGAATAATCGCCAGCTTCTTTGTCAGGCCCTGCCTCACGGCTTCCATCTGACTTTCGTCTAAGGAAGAATTCCACTTGGGCCATTTTTGCAAGATATTAATTGTGCTTCTGCCCAAACTATTTTGAATCTTCGGAAAAGCACATTCTAGATTATATACATCTTTCATTAGCCTCTTTTCCAGATAACCAGGCTCCATAACATTAGGGTGCAATGACAAAAAGTGTTCCGAGAAAGGAAGCTCTTTCATTTCTGGCCGTTGAAGGCATTTCAAAACATGGGCGTAAGCTTCAAAGTAGGCTGCAGTTGACTCTATCATTTCATAAAATTTGTCCTTTTCTAAACTCTCAAACTTACCTTCCTTGCTGGGAATAAGCTGCAAAACAACATGTCCCTTCTCAAGGCTTTTGCTGTCTCGCTCCTTCACAATTCCCCATACATAGTTCCGAAATCCATCGGAGGAAATACACAGCAGTGCCCCAGACATCATTTGTTTCGATGAGCTCCAGTTCACTGGATTCTTTTTTGTTGTTTTGAAATGAATGCAGTGCTCCAGACCTTGATCCCCGCATTGGATCCACATTAATTTTACTTCCTTGTATCTTCTTATATCATCTGGGACAATATTTTTGCGAAAGCCCTGAATAGCACGCCTCAGAGAGGCGAAGCAGTCCTCACGGACCAAATGAAAGTGTGTGGACAAGTATTCATCAACATTGTTATAACTTGTTTTGTTGATAGGCAATTGTTCTGGACGATGGGAAGATATTTGATCTTCAGTTGGGATAATTGGCAAACTCCCCACGTTTGATCCCTGCATATAACAAAGACTTCCATAATTCAAGATTCTATTTTTAAATAAATAATTCTATAACAATAAACTCTATGTTTGTAAATAGATATATCTTAATTGTTACTCAAAGTCCACTATTCTTGAGAGAGATTTACTTATTAATCTGGAGGCAATGTCCATTCAGTCTCCATTGAGTATTTTTTTAAGAGAGATTAAGTATTTAAAAATCTATTTATTGTCTTAATTCAATTAATATGTGATAATTGATTGGAGGCAATGCCCATTCAGTCTCCATTGAGTATTTTTTTAAGAGAGATTAAGTATTTAAAAATCTATTTATTGTCTTAATTTAATTAATATGTGATAATTGATTAGGATACGGTTTTAAGTTTATTCAAGAAGTGTAAATTTGTTTGTCTTATGTAGGTTTAAGTTTTGTTAGGTTTTAAGTTCAAATTTAGTAGAAGTTGATAATAAAAGTCATCTTTATGTAATAAATAAACCGACAATCTTGGTGATAACATTTTATCAGTAAGCAAATTGTTTTTCTATTCAAAATTAATATATACATTATCAGAACGGTTGGAACACTTCAAAAAGCAGAGCATGCAGACCTTTTTTTGGCTCAGCCTTTCAAACGGCTGAAGAGATTAGGGGCTTTTCTTGAATAGAAAGCTGCAAGAAAAGGCAGATGAATAGCAATGTGGCTATTGCAGTTTAGCATATATTTTTCTGGTTGCAAGCTTAGTTCTTCAGAGAACTTTCTTATCTAAATCATTTCTTGCATTCTTTAGTAGTTGTCATATATATCCTTTGTGAGTCTGCACTACACAGAGTCATCATTTCTTGTAATCTTGATACCTAAATGTACAGATGCAATAGGTTGTGGATCTTCTAGAATCCATGTCATCTTTCAAATTGGCATCTGCAAATATTTCCAATAAAGTATCAATATCTCAAAAGCACAAACAACAATCAATTGAGTCTTTAATATATCTCAAAATCCATTTAAATGCATCCCAATGTTCTTTTTCTGGATTTGCAAGAAACCTACTTACCACTCTCACTGAATATGCCTTTAATCTTTTATACCATTGAGAGAGAGCTTATTTCAACTCATATAGACATGCCAATCAAATTTTTATTACCCTTTATAACAAAACCTTCTTGTTGTTCCATAAATATCTCCTCTTCCATATCTGCATGTAGGAAGGTTGTCTTGACATCTAGTTGCTCTAATTCTAAATCCAAAGCAGCTTCAAGACCAAGTACCAAAATTCCTTAAAGTCAATACCTTCTTCTTGTCCAAATATTTCCACCACTAGTGTTGCTTTGAACCTTTGTTTAGTTTCCTTTCCTTCATGTTTTATTGGGTGTACCCACTAATTCTTTAAGACCTTTCTCCCTTGTGGTCTTTCAACCAAATCCCATGTTTTATTGTTATGTAGGGATTGTATCTCCTCTTACATGGCCTTTTTCCACTACATATCATTTTCTTTTCCACATGCTTCTTACAAAGAAGTAGGTTCGAAAACCTTTGTGAAGGTTATGTGGTCTGGTAGAGTTGCAAAAGAAGTAGGCTTGAATACCTTTGTGAAGGTTATGTGGCCTGGTAGACCTGTGAATTGATAAATTTTGTTCTGAGATTTCTTTTAATGGTTGTTGACTTTATTCTTCATATTATTCTAGTTGTTGTTCCTCATTTTCATTTTGTTGCTCATTATTTCCGTGAATGCCTTTTTAAAGTGTTGGCTAATTTTCCTGTTGTTCTTGTACAAATTTATGTGTCTGCACGCCTTTTTCAACAAATTTAAGCATTTTTTATTCATTAAAAATGACATCCTTACTTCTGATAGCTCTCCTCTTTAGAAGATCCAATAACTAGTAATCTAACACATTATCAACATATCCTAATAAAACACATTTAAATGAATTTTCATCCAACATGGACCTTCGTTCTTTAGGGATATGTACATATGCTTCACAACCAAAAAATTTCAATCAAGTGAGTATATCGTAAATCATTACCAATCCATACATTTTCTGAAATCCCACCATCAAGTGAAGTTGTGGGAGAGAAATTTATTAAGTGGCATGTTGGGTGAATAGCTTATGCCTAAAAAGATTTAGGCAAACTAGAGTTTGAAAGCATATATATCACCTTTTCCATTATTTTCTATTTCATTCTCTCAATTGTTCCATTTTGTTGTGGGGTGCAAGGAGCTGTTTTTTCATGCTTTATGCCATATTTAGTGCAATATTCTTCAAAGGCCTTGGATTAGTAAGTATCTAGAACTTGATCTTTACTCTTAATAGGGAAAATTGACACCTCCTTTGATGCATCACAAAAAAATGACAAAATAAGCAGCTCCTCCTACTGATTTTATATAAATTGGGAAACAAATATTAAAGTGTATAACATATAATAATTGTTTAACCCCGTTACAACTATCTCTTATAAATGATACCCTTTTAAGTCTATCCATAATACAATGTTCAGTAAATTTAAATTATGCATCTTTTATATCAAGCAAAAACTTTTTCTCAACAAAAATTTTTAGGCCTCTTTCAAAAAACACTATATGGTGGCCTTCATCATCTAGCTTTCCAATTGAAATCAAATTTATTCCAAGCTCTAATACGTGCTTGACCCACTTAAGTAATAAACTACAACCATCTTATGTTGTTATTAGAATATCTCATATTCCTTCAATATTACAAATACTTTTATTTCCCAAGCAAACCTTACCCATATTACTAGATGTATCAGAAATAAAAAATTGTTTCTTTGTTGTAGCATGGTAGGAGGCTTCATAATATAAAATCGAATCACTATCTTGATTGGATGTATAAAAGCACGCATCATCATAAGAAACAATAATTAATACCTCACCTTATGTTTCCATGGCAGTAGTTTCTTTATTATTGTTGTTATTTCTAGCTATGGTTTGCTCCTTTTGCTCCCTTTTTAATATCCAACAATACATTTTGATATGGTCCAGTTTCCCGCAATAATACCAGGTTATATTTCCACACCTAGACTTTGATCTCCTTCTAGATATTGATTTCCTTCTATAATTTTTGCTTCCATGATCACCAAGAGTTACTGCATCCATATTTGGTATTTCTTCACCCATAGATTTCATGTGTCTTTCTTCATTTAATAGAATGTTAGAAACATCTTCAAAGCCTAACTTAACTTTTGATGTTGCATTACTTGTGCTCACAGCTAGGTTCTTCCAATTATTAGGCATAGAGATCAGGAGTAAAAGAAGCCTTAACCGCATTACCAAATGTAATCTTCAACAAAGTGAATTGGTTCATCACTGAGTTCAACTCATTTAGATGTTTAGCTACTGAACTCCCTTCCTTCATTTTGAGATTAAAAACCTCTTCATCAAGAAGAATTTATTAATTGTTGTGTCTCTTTCATATAAATCATGAAGATTTTTCCATAAATATTCGGTGGTCTTTTTCTGTGAAACATGAAAGTATAACGTGTTTTCCAAATATTATTGAATAGTGGAAATTGCTTTTCAATGCAACTTCTCTCAATCATCGTCAATTAAGCTTCTTAGATTTTCCCTTAGTCGGTAAATGTGGATCTTTGAGTTTGAGTATGTCTTTCATCTTAGATCTCCATATGGTACAATTTACACTAAGTAATATTTCAATGTTTATCCTTGAATCCATTGAACCAACAGTAAATAAAACCTACAAACATTAAATCTCCAACAAAAAGTTTGCTCTAATACTAGTTGTTATATTTTAAACAATAACCAATAAATTAACAACAATAGATATGACATTAGTAATAACTTATATAGATCTCATTAATACAATATTGATCACAAATAAAATAAGAAATACAATCAAGTAGAAAGCAACACAAATTTTGAGTGAAAAACTGGGAACAATGTACTAGAGAAAAACCAACAGGAAAAATAATCAGTGCTTTTATTACTAGTAGAAATGACATAAACTTGGGCTTATGAGCCTAACTCTCAATAGCTTTGCACACAATGGATGAATTCAACCTTATTGGTAGGAGAATAATCCGATAGTTACATACGAGAAGAAGTTGAAGAAATCTCCCTTACATTGAGGAAAAGTCTCCTTTACATTCAAGAAAAGTAATAATAATAAAATATTATTTTATATATTTGTAATCAAACATAAAACCTAATTCCTCAATCGTATGGATACAATCTATCTGTGTATAAAACCACATTTCATTAACAACCTAAACATGGAGTTATATTGATCGCCAGGGTAGGCTATCTTGGTACGTTTATTTTCGAAAAAAAGGCTATCTTGGTACTTATTAAGAAATATCCACATTATCAGACAGGTTGGTGTTAAGATAATTAACCTCATTGTCTGCTAGGTGTCATAGTTGGTTTTGGGTCACTTGAATTTAGTTGAGTTTTGTTGGTATACATACACCTAGTTAGCCATAATTAGCTTCAGTTAAACTCTGCTTCTTGCATGTAATGTGCACTTACTTAGCGTTAGTTAAATCTAGTGCTTACATGTGGTGTGCACTTGACTTTAGTTAGCTAAATCTAGTGCTTGCATGTGGTCCATGTGCACATTAACATAACATAAAGAAAATTTAGCTTTAATTCTCCTTAGTTATTGTGTGTACAACTAAGTTATACACATTATCAGACAGGTTGGTGTTAAGATAATTAACCTCACTGTCTGCTAGGTGTCATAGTTGGTTTTGGGTCACTTGAATTTAGTTGAGTTTTGTTGGTATACATACACCTAGTTAGCCATAATTAGCTTCAGTTAACCTCTGCTTCTTGCACTTACTTATCGTTAGTTAAATCTAGTGCTTACATGTGGTGTGCACTTGACTTTAGTTAGCTAAATCTAGTGCTTGCATGTGGTCCATGTGCACATTAACATAACATAAAGAAAATTTAGCTTTAATTCTCCTTAATTATTGTGTGTACAACTAAGCCTAACTTAGTTTCTTTATGTACGATTCTCAAATCAATATTTAATAATCGAATTCATTCTCTATTCCAATTTTCTTTTTCAACTCTTGCAAGTTTGTTCCATTATTATTCAGCAAGATTTGTATCTGTGCTCTAATAATTTTACACGGTATCAGTGCTACAGGGGTTTGGAGAAGGTGTATGACAAATATTTTTCAATTTTGAAGATCACGAATTGGAAATTGTTCAGAGATTTGATTTGCATATTAGAATATTGGAGAACTATTGCAATTGCTTCTATAGCTGCAAGGTGAAAGAATGGAGTTCCCATATTCATCTATTCTCACTTCAAATAACTACTTCCAATGGAAGATAGAGATTTTGCTTCACCTCAGAGGCAAAGGCTTGTACCAAATAGTTATGAATATGGAAGCTGAACCCAATTCTGCCATTGAAAAATCCAAATAATTTAGCAGGATAGATGAGGCTTTTTGTCTTCTATTCTTGTCCATATCTCTAGCATTGTGTTTCCATGTGGACACATGCAGCACTCTGAATGAGATCTGGACAACCTTGGAGAATTTATTTGGAAAACATGATTAGATGCAGACTCATTTTGTCAAAAATGAGCTAAATTCCTTGGATCCAAACAACTTTGAGAAAATTCAAGATTTCTTTACGAAATTCAAATCATTGCTTCTTCGATTACAGGATTGTGGGATCGATAAATCCAAATAGGAAGGTAAATTGATCCTTTCTATTTTGTCTAAATTAGGTCCTAAATATGTTGTTTTTGTTTCTACATTTTGTACAGATAGACTTGCAACCAGAGATAAATGGAAAATACCCAAACTTGATGCATTTATTGAGTCTCTCATTCATGAGCGTGATAAGCTCATCAAGATGGGTTCATTAAAGTCTTCAAATTCACATGCACTTTCCATGCATGAAATAGGAAAGTCCAAATCGAAACCAAATCAACAATCTAAAGGCAAAGGAAAGGCAAGAGATCCAGATCCAAGTAAGGGAGGAAATCCAAAACCTCCAAATGACTCTTCCAACTCCAAGGTTATGAAGGGAAAGAAAGGAAACTCCAAGTGTCCTTATTGTAACAAAGGCTATCATACTGGATCCTCTTGCATGTAGAATACTTTTGATTTGATGGAAAAGACTCTTTAGAAAAATAACCTTGGTCATCACATTCCAGAAAGTGCCAAGAAGATGATGGAGGAAAAACCATCAAAAACAAGGGGTAATGGTCATTCTTTAATTGCCCTCCATTCTACACTACAAGAATGGATTATCGATTAAGGAGCTTCACAACATATGGATTCTTCAAAGGAGTATTTTTCTTCTCAGCATGCATACTCGACACCTCCTATTCTCATGGGGGACAATTCTGCAATTGAAGCAACTAAACAAGGAAGAGTGCAATTTGAGGATGCAAGTTTTGAGAATGTCTTGCATATTCCAAGCCTTTCTGTGAATATTCTTTCAGTGTATCAGATGACACACACAGGCACCAGAAGGAAATTGGAATTTACCCCAGATTCTGTGAGCATTTATGATATGAAAACCAACTTGAAGATTTCATTTGGCAAGGTAAATGATCAATCTTGTCTATATACATTTTCTGATTTTGTTCCTCGGTCAGATTCTATTTTATTGCTTACGCATGCAAAGGAAGAAAGTAGGATTTGGCACGCACTTGAATTTCAGATATATGCAACAACTTAACTAGAAAGGGATGGTTAAAGGATTTCCTTCCATTGAATTTTCAAATGGTGTTTGTAATGGATGTGCTCTTGGAAATCATCCACAAGGCAAGTTCGAGAAGGGGCATGCATGGAGAGCCTCTTCACCTTTGGAGTTTGTATGTAGTGATCTCATGG